>CABHPR010149237.1:193491-205247 GCA_902168415.1 Peromyscus melanophrys | reverse complement strand
AGAAGAAGAAGAAGAAGAAGAAGAAGAAGAAGAAGAAGAAGAAGAAGACGACAAAGGTGGTTATTGGGGGAAAAACAGAATGGAAGTGACTTCTATAAAAATAGTACAGTTAGACTTCCAAATTTTTTACTCTCAGTAAAAGCAACAGAAAACCTGGAGGAAAATTGAATTAGCACTCTAGGATTGTGGAAAATAATCAAAGAGTAGCAACAGAGGAAATATTGATTCAAGAAAAATGTCTTGCTATTGTCAAGAATCAAAGCTTTCACCATCTCTGCTACCCATATCAGTGGCAGCCTTGAATAACAGCTTTTGGTCTTGATACAATGATAGAAAAATGGAGCAGATCTTTCAAATCCAGAAACTCAAATATATAGCTATTTGTCATGTCTGGTGTTGTTCTGGAAGACCAACTAAATGCTTTTCTTTGTTGGATAAGCCTAGGAGTTTAACCAGTTCTAAAAGGCTCTCTCTGAGGGACAGTTCTGGAAAACATTTTTGGCAATTGTTCTAATGATTCGGCTGTCTAAGGCAATGGCTAACGATTGCATGTGGATGGAACAAGCAGAAAGAGGGGAGAAACTGAAGAATAACTATGTTCATAAGGATGTCTGAAACCCCAACATAGTTCTCATAATTTAGATTTCTCTGTCTAAGTATGTAACCATTCCTAAGGCTGTGATTTGCAAAGATCCCACGTGGCCCTAAGCTCTCAGTTCTGGCTGACTCTGAGGCCCTGTGCAAGCAGGCTGTAAAGTGCACAGGAGATCTGTAAACTCCCTAGCTGATTGCTGACGATGTGTCCCAACAATAACACAGACTCTGGCAAGGGCATGGATTTATTGTTTCCAGGCATGAAAGTAATCTTTATCTAATTACCAGTGAGTCACTAAACTAATGAGACAGAGACTTCGTTGATAAAGAATATATAGTTTGTACATTAGTCCAGAAAAGTCACTAAGTATACTAATCCAAAGAAACAAAACATATGGCCAATGCATAATAAATAAAACAGCCAGTAAAACCTTTTCCCCAGGGAGCCTAGATATGGAACTAATCAGATAAAGACTTTATCTAAGATATTTAAAAACATTAGACTAACTGAAGGCAATAATTATGTTCATAGAACAGAATATTATCCATATAAATAATAATAAAGGAAGGCATAGACAACTTATTACTCAGAAATACTACTAAAAACTACAAAAGAACAATGGAGGATGGGGTGTAGAGCAATCATATAGCTCTTGCCTAAACATACCCAGATGTCTTGGGTTCCATCCTAATCACCGAGGAAGACGTTTCTAGAAATAGTCATGGGGGCATGAAGCACAAAAAGGAACACTTAATCAGGAAAGTCACTAGTACTCGATATGAACAGTGAGATTCTATGGTGTCTAAATAATCTACATTTTATTCTTCCCACCTCTCAACTCAATGAGATGGGAGATCGCCCCTTGACAAGACACAGCCACGGCATAAGGCTTTCCCACACTCCTAGTTTTTAGTCTGAAGTATACGTTTCAAGTAGTGGCAGGACAGCAGCACTTTCATCCTGCCGCAGAAACTATGGGGTGAGTGAGACAACAGTGAGTGCAGGGCCATCATTCTGCTCAGGCCCCACTCAGACAATAGAAGCTCTATTTTGTGTATGCTACTGCTGAAAGCACAGAGTCCTAAATTGCTATTTTCACAGATCATAAAGCGGTGGTTCCATGTCAAGGGAAGCAAAGCCAAAAACTTAACTGTTCCTCAGGTACTCAGAGACTACAGTGCATT
The DNA here is from genome assembly GCA_902168415.1 of Peromyscus melanophrys. NCBI lineage: Eukaryota > Metazoa > Chordata > Mammalia > Rodentia > Cricetidae > Peromyscus > Peromyscus melanophrys. The sequence continues at coordinate 203,468 of CABHPR010149237.1, read as the reverse complement.
TATTATTCAGAAAATCCCACTAGGACTGCCCATCCCTCCCAACTCTACTTCTTGGGAGAGAACTGACAATAAAGTTAATAGTTTTAAATCTCTTCTCAGAGAATCTGACTTATTTACAATATAGTGTGGAAAAGTTGAACCAATATGATGAAAACTCCTCAATAGACCAGTTTAGCCAACAGAAAGTAAATTAAAATGCGCATGCGCACACACACACACGAAATACCAAGAAGTGAGGAAGAAAAGAAAGGAACAGAACCAATATTTTTAAAATAATGGCTGAAAATTTCTCAAATTTATTAAAAAATCCAGTAATCTACAAATCTAGGAATTCAATCAACCCTAAGTCATATAAATCAACAGAACCACTAATAGATATATCAGAATTAAGAGAAGTAGAAAACTTTAATATTAGTAGAAAGGGAAAAGGGGGTTTATTTCATAAGTCACAATAAATGCAATTTTATATTTACTTTTAGGTGACATATTTGTTTTAAGTAAAACCAAAGAACTTTAATACAGGTGAATGAATCAGGAGTCTATCAGAGAAATCTGATTGATGTTCCTAAAGTATTTTTTTGTAATCAAAGAGAAATGCTCAGTCTCATAGAGTGGCAAGTTGGCTAAAGGTGATGTCACCAAGTTTGATGATGAAAGTTCAATATCTAGGACACACATAGCTGAATGGGGAGAACTGACTACCACAAGTTATCCTCTGATTTCCACACAATGCAGTAGAAAGTACATACCCACACAATACACACAAATTAATAAATATGATAAAAAAAATTTTAAAGGAGATTAAGGAGAGATATAGGTAAAATTAGAAGAGGGAAAACTGAGAATATTTATCATCATCACACTTATCTTACAAGAACTAGTAAAGAATGATCTTTAAACTGAGAGATTCTAAAGGATAAGAAGAAAACAATAGAAGAAATAAAACTCATTGATAAGTGTTTATATAATTAGATTACTTGGGGTTTTTGGGGTGTCTAGTTTCTTTTGAACAGGAGAATCTCAAGTGGCAGAGAAACACTTGAAGAATGCTCAAAATCCTTAGTTATCAGGGAAATACAAATTAAAATGACTCTGAGATACCATCTTATACCTGTCAGAATGGTTAAGTTCCAACACACAAATGACAGTTTATGTTGGGGATGATGTGGAGTAAGGGGAACTCTCCCCCACTTTAGAAATCAATATGGTGGCTTCTCAAAAAATTAGGAAATAATCTACCTCATGACCCAGTTATACCACTCTTGGGCATATACCCAAAGGATGCTCAATCATACCATAAGGACACTTGATCAACTATGTTCATACCAGTTTTATTTGTAATGTGAGAACCTGGAAACAACCTACACGACCCTCTACTAACGAATGGATAAAGAAAATGTGGTGGATGGAACTAGAAAAAATCATCCTGAGTGAAGTAACCCAGACCAAGAAAGACAATCATGGTATGTATTCACTCATTAGTAGATATTAGCTGTAAGTAAAGGATAATCATGCTAAATTCACAGACCCAAAGAGCATAGGAAAACAAGGAGGGCCCAAGAGGGGGGCATGTGGATTTCCCTGGGAAGAGATCTCCTGGATGGGCTGGGAGTGGGTGGGGATGGGAACTTGAGGGGTCAGGTTGAGGGGTGGATGGAGGAGGAGAATACTGAAAGAGATGACTGCAAAGGGGGGCATTTTGGGGTCAGGTAGAAACCTGGTGCAAGAAAAACTCCCACGAATCTGCAAGGATGATCCCAGCTAAGACTCCTAGCAACAGTGGATACTTAGCCTAAACTAGACACCTCCTGTGATCAGATTGGTAACTATCCCAATTGTCATTAGAGAGCCCTCATCAAGTAACTGGTGGAAACAAACACAGAGACCCACAGCCAAACAGTCTGAAATCTAGGAATCTTGCTGAAAAAAGGGAGGAAGGTTTGTAGGGGCCAGAAGGGTCAAGGACATCACAAGAAAACCTACAGAAACAACTAACCTGGCTCACAAGAACACTCAAAGACTGAACCAACAACCAGGGGGCCTGCATGGGACCGAACAGTTGTATAGTTTGGTCTATTTGCAGAAGTATGAAACGAGCTCTCTATTGCCATGTATAAAAATCGACCAAAGTAGATTAAAGAGTTAAACACTACACATGAAACTATGTAAAGAAAACAGGAGAATATTTCAGAATATTGGATTGAGGAAGACTTTTGGAGGAGATGCTAAAGTATGAGAAACAAAAGTGGAAATATTCAAATGGGTTTATATCAAATTTTATTTTAAAAAATCTGCACAGCATAGGAAAGAGTCAACAGAGTTAGGAGAAAACTTAGAGAATTCAAGAAATTACTTTCAAACTGTACATCTGATAAGAGGCTAATAACCAGAATGTACAAGGAATTCAAACAACTCAATAGGAGCGTTAGAAACCTATAAACCACTAATGAAAAAATTCTCAACAGAATTGTAAATAACCAATCAGATATTTCAGAACCTACTCATCATCAGTAATCATAAGAAAAATGCAAATAAGAGTCACAATGAGATAGAGTTTGGAGGATTCCAAGAAGAAAAGAAAAAAAGATAGCAAATGGTGATGAAAGTGGTGGAGAAATGGGAACCCTTACATGTAGTTATTGAGAGTGTAAATTAGTGTAGTCATTATGGAGAACAGTATTGAATTTTCCTCAGGAAATTAAAATTAAAAATATGATGTAGCAAAAATATGATGTAGCAATACCATTACTGGTTATATTTTGAATGATATCAAATGAGTATATCAGAGAATTGCATTTCCACATTCTTTGCAACACTGCTCATAATAGCCAAGAAATAGAAACAACACATGCACATGAACTGATGAGTGCTTACAGAAAATTTAATGTATGTACATGATGGTACAATACAGGGATGCAGTCTTGGCATTTGCAACAAATTAGATGGGACTGGAGATTACTGTGCTTAATGAAATAAGCCAAGCACAGAAAGACAAATGATACAAATCTTGTTCATATGCTGAACTTAAAAATTGTTGGTTGTATTATAGTTGAAAGTAAAATGGACAGAATAGGAGGAAAGTATGTAAAAATGTTGACACAGTCATTGATATGAAAATTTAATTAGAGACTCAATAGTTGATTAGGTATGTCAAAAAGACATAAACAGCAAATATGGAGAGAGACAGAGATAGAGACAGAGACAGAGAGACACCAACTGTGATAATGCATTCTGAAGAGTAAAAATAAGAATGAAGAAAACTCAAGAGATTCTTAGACACATGTGAGATACCCTCAAGTATACCAATACATACAAAATTGGTGTTCCAAAAAGAAGTAGGTACAAAAGGATCAGAAAGAACATTTGAGGAAGTAATGGTCAATTGTTTAACTAATTTGAACAGAACTAATTTTCTATATAGCCAATAAACCCCATGAACTCCAAGTAAATTAAGTTTAAAATGATCATATATAGAGATAGCATAATAAAATGACCATGGCAGGCCTGCCCCTTTCTGAATGGAGACAGAGGAAGAGTGGATGGGGAGGGGAGTAGATGGGAGGTGGTGGGAGGGAGGGAACCAGAGGGGAGGAGGGAAACTGTGGTCAGTATGTAAGATAAATGAAAAGAAAATGTTATTTAAATAAATTAAAAAGAAAGAATAAAGTGAGAAGGCTAAAAAGTCAAATTACAAAGACCATGCAAGAATCTCAAAAGCAGAACCAGAAGCAGCTCATCACAGACACAGAAATCTCAAGAAGATTAAGTAATTTCTCCCCAAACTGTGAGCTGAAATAAAAGTACAGTAGCCTTCACAATGAAATAGTTTCAAGTAAACAGATGCTAAAGTAATAAAAATGGCAGTCAAGATGACATATTGACAATGGACAAATAGTAATCTAATGGAAAAAATATAAAAATACATAAAGAATAATTAACATAATTTAAAGCAGAGTAGATAATTCCAAAACATTATTGATACTCTACTACATAACTCACTGACAGTTTGAATAAACAGAAAATTAACAGGGAACTACAGGATTTGATGTATGCTATAGCATAGACAGACCTAATAGATATCTATAGAGTGTTCCACACAACAATAGCACATACATAGCTATAAGAGTGTTCCACACAACAACAGAAGAATATACATTCTTCTTAAGTGCACCCACAACAGTTTCCAAATAGACTGTACATTATTCCAAATGGACATCCAAATAGTCAAGAAACAATTCTCAATTAGCTTAAAAGGATTGAAGGTAGGCAAAGTATACTTCCCAATATTGATGGAATAAAAGGAGAACTCACTTTTGGGAAATTTGCATATATGGGAATTAATTGAGAATTAGGCAACTTGATCCTATAATAGTGAGTCAAAGTAGAAACCATAAGATATTAAAAATGCATTGAGATAAAGAAAATGAAAACATGTCATAACAAAACTATGAGAAACCAAAAAGCAATGCTTAGGAGAAAAAATATAGTTGTAATGTTCATATTTTAAAAGATCTCAAATGAATAAACTGATTTTCATTTAAAAGTAGAGTTTGGAGAGGAAACCAAACCCAAAGAAGAGTCACTGAATGAATGAACTTTCTGTCAAAAGGTGAATTAAGCCCAAGGTGCATAGAGAAGGGGCAAATATCAGTGACATGGAAATGGAAGGTAAAGGAGAGAGTTCATGAGTAAATTTGCTTCTTGGAGAAATTCAGTAAAACTTATATAGCATTAGCAAAATTAAAAAGAAAAGAGACAGCCATTCTAAGTAAAAGAAAACAGTTACATATATGTTGACATTAAAAGGATGATATATATTAGGTAGATATTAAAAGGATGATATAAGATTTTTGTATGCTGCTTTGTGCCACACATTAGAAACATTAGGTAAAATACAAAGTTCTTTGAAAATTACTATGTACCAAAATAATATGAAAAACAAAATAATATGAAAAACAAAATAATATTCCTATTCATTTTGAAGCAATTAAATAAAAAATTAAGACCACACACACACACACACACACACACACACACACACACACACACACAGAAGGCTACATGACTAAATTATTTGTTTTAAACAAAAGTGATACAATAAAAATCTTCCAAAAACTTAAAAAGATATAGAGATTGTTTCAGATTCACTTATATATTTTTTATATCATATATATAAGATCTTCACACCGAAACTGGCCACCAAAGAAAACACGATGACAAAGTAAAATCTCTCTGGACAATTAGCTAAAAAAGTTTAATTAAATTTAAAAAGAATCCAATGATAGAGAAATGAAAAATTCATTACCAAACGGATTGGTAATAAATTGCTACTTAAGCAATCCAAGGTTAATTACAATTCAAAAACATATAATCTACTATACTAAGAATAAAAGAGGAAATAAAACCAATAATCATCACCCTAGACACAGATAAAATGATTCAAGGACATTCATACCTATTATGAAAAGTCACAACTAATATTGAATAAAAGGGAACTCCCGGAATCTAATGAAAGATATTTCTAAAAGTCCTGAACTAACGCACAGCCTTTGTTTCTTTTGTTTCCCTGTGCTAGGGCCTTATACATGCCAGGCAAACCTTCCACCACTGGTGCCCCAGCCCAGCACACAAACATCACTCTTAAAGCTGAAATACTAATACTTTCCACTCAGAAAAGAAGAGAAAGTCTTCTACCTCCACTTTCACTGAACACTACTTGGCACACCCCGTCAAGATAATAAAGATTTAAGATAGGAAGGATCAAATGAATCTGTCACTACTTATAAGTGACATCATGGAGGATATATGGAAAATGGCAGTAATTCTTAACATGCTCATTGAAATGTCAAGTAGATTTAGCCAGATGTCTGGGCAAAGAATAAAGATGTAAAATTTTAGGTGTATGTATTTATATATACCATCAACAAGCAATTGGAAATAACATTTTAAAGCCAACACTATTTACAATAGCAATCAAAGAAATTAAATGCCCAGAGATGTTTCTACGAAAGATAGACTGTAAAATAGAATTTAAATAACAAGTAAATATTAAATATCTCTGTACATATGGATATGTTTACGGATTGCAAACCATAGTATTGTTTAGACTTTAGTATTTACTTAATTGATTTATAGATTCAATCCAATTATGCTTTTTAAAAATAAGATATTTTACTTGGAGACTGATAAGCTGTTTCAATTTTTATGAAAATGAAAAGATTTTAGAGTACTGTGAATAATTTTGAAGACTACAACTAAATGTTTTACTCTATTGCATTATCTATCAGATTTACTGCTTGAAATAACGACTGCTGGACACACCCGAGTTGCTCAGAATTGTGTAAAGTTAGATATTTTGTCAAAATTAATTGTGTTGAGCTCAAGTCAGGTAACAAGAACAGATGATGTTTCATGCCAGTGACACAATTTAAACTTTCTTCAAAATACTGGGATTTTGAAAAACCATATCTATCCCTTAAAGTTTGATATCTTCTGAAATTTTAAAATACTTTTTTGTTAATATTAGCAGGGGCTGTTAGCACTCATGATATTTTGATATTGTATAATGAAATAATAATCAACTTTGGAAGGTCTGTATAATTGGTGAATCAATATTTTCCCAGTGACTTATGCTTTGTATTTCCAAATCAAGTATCAGTAATTTGCCTACGTATTTCATTGGATATTAATGTCACAAGAAATGAAAAAATCTGAGATATTGTCTCTTGCTGAGTTTTCATACAATGCCAACAATTATCTGAAGTATTTATAAAAACACTTTCCTGTATTGAAGCTGTCTGTGTGATGTTGTATATTATTTTCATACAATTAAAAAAGTACCCTATTTCAATAAATTAGATGCAGATGCATATATGAAAGTAGAAGCCCAACACTAAACAGAATAGAGAAAGCAATACTTGGGATTGAAGAGAATCATTTCTTCAAATCCAGTGATAAAGTTTGAAAAACAATGCCCCCTTTCACACTGATTTTATTTTTTATTTTTCCAAAAATAGTTATTGTCCTAGATCTAGTTATTTATGGTAAGATATAATAGGTTTGTATTATTTTTTAAAACTTTGTAAACATAATATAATTTTTTTAAATTTTCAATTTTTAACACAGGGAATACAGATGTACTATGAGTCACTATATGCTTAAGAGTGTAATATAATCATGAGAACAAAACATTTGAAAATTGATATATTAGTAATCTAAGAAATCACTAGCAGTTTTGTTCTTGTTTCTCATAATTACCGAGGGTGGCTTGTTGAGACCTTATATGTGGATTTGTCTGTCTGTTTTGTAGTTTTATCTATCCTCTTTGAATGAGTTCAAATTTATTGTGTCACATTTTCTGGATAAATTAAATGTCTCATTATCATGTACAAAACATTCAACAGAATATATTTTTTTACCAACGTTTTATTCTTACTAATACTTTTGCTGTATAATATTCTTGTTGGTCTTTGAGGAAAGGACCTTTTAAAAAATTCAACTTTTTATTTTATATTCTTAATATACTATACATGTCTGTGTTATTTTTTCTAATTCTGACATTCTTAGACTAGATTACTTACACTTAATATAATTTGAGATACATTTGGTATTAATTCTGCCATTTACTATCTATTTGATATTTTCTTCCTTTATCTACATTTTTATCTTTAATATCTCCATTTAGATTTATTTTATTTATCTATAATATTCTACAGAAAATATTTAATGTAATATATAAATATTTAAGATAATATATAAAATATTATACTACAATATTTTAAGTCTTGAAGTTAGGCAATTCTCTTACTTTTTTTGTTTCCCTTTAATGTACAAGCTATTCTTTTTTCATCAAATCTTATTGTAAAATATCATTTCATATTAAAAATGTAATACTCGTTTCTATCAACTTATATGCTGATTTTTAAATGGAGAGAATGAACTGAACTTTATAAGCACAATTTTGCACATATAGATTCATGCAATTCTGTGGGAGACTTCATGGTTTGTTATCTAAAGGTGTCTTGCTATATACTCACAGAATCTTCTACAATAACTACAACAAAACAATCTTAAAAGTGATATAAATTTATTTGCTTAACTAATCCAGAGATAAAACTTTGGAAGATTAATGAAGAGTAAAGAAAGGTCTTGATCTTGTTATGGTCTCCCTCTGAATGTTTCAAAGAAACACAGGTTGAAGAGAAATTATTTCATGAAACATAGTAAGTTCAACTGGATGAGAGAGGGGAAAGAGGTTTAGAAATGCTCTAACTTCTATCTAGTTAAAATTCTTGACTTTAATGTCAGCATGGTCAAAACATTTATGACTATCTTAAGTATGTGAAATAACATGATTATTTATCACTCTTTAAATATTCTGAATCTTTAAAAAACAACAGCTGTCTTTTTGTGTTTAAGCAGAACTCAAAAACTAATTAAAATTAATGAGAAATAGTAGATTTTGTTTAATAACTGCACAAATATATGTATGTTTGCTTCATGCCAATTCAAATTTCATTATTAATTTTTCCATTAAAAACTTGAGTATGGAATATGTAAAAATTAGTAGATCAAATATTCTGGAAAGATACTTCTTTTCATAGATTTCAATGTTATAGTTTATAAATTTAGGCTTTTTCTTATAGCTTTGTAATATTCATAACATATTATATCTGTGTTGCAGAATCCATTGGTATATTAATGTAAAAATAATTTAGCTATACAAATGGAAAGCTTATGTCTTCATATCCATATGCATTATACTTTCATTATTTTCAACCTAAATATCAGATATGTAGGTCAAGAATAATTACTCGTCTCCCGTCAAACGCAAATGTTACCAGTCGATGTCTGTAGGTTGTTCACAGTACATAATCCGAAAATATTGAGCATAGCCGCTGCAATTCTATGGCCAGGTATTTACCTATTGATATTGCCCAAACGATGGCAATCTTCATGATGGCCTTAGTCCGCGAATTGAACCGGCTATGCTCAATAGGATTACGTATTGCTACATACCGGTCCAGCGATATGGCGCAGAGGTGCATGATGGACGCAGTTGAAAATAGCACATCTAGTGAGATCCAGACGGGGCACAAATATCTAGGTAATGGCCAGACATAATCTGAAAGAGAACAAAGAGAAGACAAAAAACATGTTATCCAAATTGTACCGTCTATACTTTTCCATTTTAATATACTTATTGCTCTTCACATTTTAAAGACAGTGAAATTTCAGTGTTTTTTCCAGGAATGATTCTGATATCAGTTATAATTTGTATTACAGTACACGTTACATAATATAAAAGTAACCACTTTAACATGTGCAATCCCAAGTCATTTAGTACCTTCACAATATTGTACAAACATGACTTCTTTCTAGCAGTCAACAACCCATTCTTTACTCCTAGGCAAACTCTAGTTGTTTTTTTGTCATTACAGATTTACAAACTTTGGACACTTCATATAACTGGAATCATTTTTTCATAGTGAGATTGTTAGTAATTATGTTTGGAGGCTTATACGTATTTATTTATTTATTTATTATTACTCTGTTCCTTCTAATAGCTGATGGGGTGGTCACATGAGATTTTTCAGATGCTCTTATAACTGTTTTTAAATTCCCTTTATGGATTGTTTACTGTTGTGTATAGTATTGACAATAATTTTAGTTTATTGATCCTGTGTCCTGAAACTTTGCCAAGTTCCTGTTTCATGTGTAGTTTTTGTGTGTGGTTTCCTCATGATTTTACCGATGTAAGATCATAAATATTTTTGTTTCTTCTTTTCCAGTTTTCTCTCAGTGTTTAATTTTCTTTCCTCATCTAGATTATTTAACTTGTCGTAGGGTGATTATTCATTGTATTGTTTCCTAATCTTTAAAAGATTTATTTATTTACTTATTTACTTATTTACTTATTTACTTATTTACTTATTTACTTATTTACTTATTTACTTATTTACTTATTTACTTATTTA
>CABHPR010149237.1:164112-193481 GCA_902168415.1 Peromyscus melanophrys | reverse complement strand
TTATTTACTTATTTACTTATTTACTTATTTACTTATTTACTTATTTATTTATTTATTTATTTATTTATTTATTTATTTATTTATTTATTTATTTATTTATTTATTTATTTATTTATTGTGTGCTTGTGCTCACATGCATATGTGTGTTGCCAAAGGCCAGAAGAAGCCATTGGATCCTCTGGAAATGTGAGTTGCAGGTATTTGATGAGTCCTGTGACATTGGTGCTGAAAACTGAAATGAGATCCTCTGAGAACACGTCAAGTACTCTTAACCCCTGAGCCATTTCTTCACCGCTACTTGTTAATCTTGCAATTTTATAGAAACATACCAAGTTTTGTGCCTAGTTTTAGTCAATTGTGTCACTTATTTTTTCTTCTTTCTGTTGTTTCTCTCATGAAAACTGTCAAACTTTCAAAGAAGTCTTGGATTTCTTAATTGTACAGTTTCTTATTCTGTTATTGTCTTAGTTGAGGTTCCTGCTGCTGTGACGATACACTATGACCTAAAGCAAGTTGAGTAGGAAGGGTTTATTAGGTTTACACTTCCACATTGCTGACCATCGCTGAAGGAAATCAGGACGGGAACTCAAGCAGGGCAGGATCCCAGAGGCTGTGGAGGGTTGCTGTTTATTGGTTTGCTTCCCAGGATAAGCAGCCCAGAGATGGCACCACCCACCATGGGCTGAGCCCGCCCCCATTGATCACTAACTGAGAAAATGCCGTACAGCTGGACCTCATGTAGGCATTTCTTTTCTTCAATTGAAGGTCCTTCCTTTCCAATGACTCCAGATGTGCCAAGTTGAGTCAAAACCAGCCAGTAAATTATGTTTATCATTTTGCTAGTTGGGCTAATCTTGCTCTTATTCTCTAGTTACTTAAGACATAAAGTTAGATCAAATTGTTGACATTCTGCTATTGATTAACTCTAGTGAACTCTTTATTTCAGTTATTGGACTTTCTAACTTCCAAATTTGTTCTTGGTTCGTTTTTATAATTCTAAACTTTTAATTATGTATTTGTTGCAGCATGGTTTTCCTTGTCTCCTTTAGTTCTTTGTTTACTATTTCCTTTAGCACTTTAAATAACTATAGTAATTGTTTAAAATTTCGGTAATTCCATTCTTGGGCTTCCTGTTGTCAATATCTGTTTTTTTTCCCCTTAAGAGTGCCACATTTTCTAATTACCTTTTACGATTTTTTTCGGGTTTTGGTTTTTGGAGACAGTGTTTCTCTGTGTAGCCCTGGCTATCCTGGAACTTGCTCTGTAGATCAGGCCGGCCTTGAACTCTTAAAGATCTGCCTGCTTCCGCTTGGAGTATGATTTTAAATTTTAATGAAACTTATATATTTGGGGAGATTTTTAATTTTATGATGAAGCACCTCTGTAAATCAGATTTTCCTCTTTCCCTGTGGGTTGGTGCTACTTGCTATGGTGGGCTTTGTTAATTTTGTTTTTTTAGGGGGGTTGCCTCTTTAGAAAAGGTAACTATTTTTCAAAGCCTGTTTTCATTGTCTTTTATAGATACTATACTTAATTTGAGTTTACACTGTAGTATGGCTTAAGGATTGAAAAGAAATTGAACCTGGTCCTGGTATATAGTCCAGGCTAGTCTTAAACTTCTGATTTCCCTGTCTCAACCTCCAGAGTTATGGGAGTTATAGGTGTTCACCACCACACTTGGCTCACACCTAGTTTTTCACTAAAATAATCTAAAACTCTCTGTAGGCAAGACATATTCCCTGAGTGTTTTCCTTTGGTCTCAGAGATTCAGAATATCAGAAATGTCATCTTAGCCGTCTTGCCAACCCTGGATTTCATATTTGTGCTTGTTATTCTTATACCTTCATGGGTATACAGCTTTATGACTTTCACAAAATTTAAGGACTTCCCAGTCCTTATTTTTCAAATAGAATGTTCCCTCTTTTACCCATTGAGTCTCAAGTCATGTATATGTTAGAGAATTCTACCATTTCATAATATATTCCCTAGGACATGTTATTTCTTTTCTGAGCACACTTTTCTATCTGGTGCTGACTGCAATGGATCTCTCTTCAAGTGAACTGAGTATTTTTTTTTTTTTTGTAATTTACCCTTTGCTGTTACTTCTATCCAAAAGATTTAAAATCTTTTCATGTATTATTTTTTTTCATCTCCCAAATTCCTTATATATCTTTTGAGAGTTACAATTTCCAATCATTGTGAACATAGTTTCCTTTATGCCATTATCACAAATATATTATTATTATTCTCTAAATTTCAGTATCTGTATGTTTTCAGGATATGATTCTAAAAAGTGGATCTAGGCACATGTAGGGATGTTACTTTTCCCCCGTTATTTTAGAAAAAATATCATAACCTAACCATTATGAATATTATATTGCTGAGATGCTGGATTTTATTCTATTGCTTCAAAGAGTATTTTGTGGTTTTGTTTTTCTAGGCTATCATTTATTTAATTGGGAACAAGTCATAAGTTCTATTCCTTGGGCTGCAGCTCAAATGTCATTTCAGTTCACTTATCATTTCTTAACGTGCTTGAAGCATTTGCTAGCAAGCATGACCTAAGTTAGTGTAGTGGTAGGAGGGGTTTATGGCTTTTCAGAGAAGAATTTGTGGTTCCTTTATCACTATTCTATCTTAGCTACTCCCTCAACTTCTAAATTGAATTTGTAGTTTATTTAAACTTTTCTCTTAGGTCTGTCTGTCTGCCTTCCTTCCTTCCTTCCTTCCTTCCTTCCTTCCTTCCTTCCTTCCTTTCTCCTCCTCCTCCTTCTCCTCCTCCTCCTCCTCTTCTTCTTGATTTTTGAGACAGAATCTCACCCTTTTAGCCAAGGAAACCACTATGTGACATTCAACTTATGACAATACTCCCGGCTTAGCCTCCAGAATGCTAAAAACTAGGATGAGCCCAGTTTCTTCGGGTTATTTAGGTAAAAAAAAATTGAGCATTGTCTATTAGAGCCATAGTGACAGCACATAGCATGAACTATTTCCTCCTTTTGAATTATACAAAAGTGATGGATGTTGAAAACTCAACCAATGTCACCTTCATCCAAGTGTTTATCTCTAACAAGTCCTCTAAACACGGTGTTTATGATTTTTGACTGTTATCATTTCTTTTTATTTTTCAGAGTTGAGGATCGAACCTATGTCCTTATACATGCTGGATATGTGCTCTACTACTGAGAGCTACAACCTCAGTCTGTTATCACTTCTTTCAGCTTCTTTGAATTATATCTGCTATGGAATTTGATTGTATTGATGATTACAGTACTTTCATTGACATATTTTGCTTGTAAAATCTCATTCCCAGTTGTACTTTAAATGTACAGATGAGTATATGTTTCATTGGATGAACATTATATCTGTTATTTTCTACCATAAATGCAAATTTCTTAGAGCAGTATTTACATGATCCAGGCACATTTACCATACAATGGATATGTGGAAAGTTTAGAGAATTACATAGTAAAAAATGATAGCTGGAAAAGACAAAACCCAATTTTTAGAAGCAGAGTTATGTGTAATGTTTTACAGGATGACACTAGGGTTTAGAAGATGACAGATGATGTCCATACACTTACTAGTAGAATCTCTGGAAACAAACCAGGATGGATTGGAGAACAGCTGTCCTGAGATGAATAATGGTGAACAAATAGTAATTTCACTAGCAAAGCAAGAAAGGAAACTTTAGAAAGTGGCACAACTCAGCCCCCAAAGAGCAAGTGCTTTGTTTCCAGTGTGGAGTGAGTGCCTATGCAGAGGGTTGGAACCATGTCCTAAGACAAGGAGAGAACGTTGGAAAATTCTCACTGCACCTTTACTACGAGATAATTTAAAGATGAAATAGAATAAGAGTAAAAAAATGTAATCAATACTGGTTATACACACTGAGCAGATTTATAATCAAGCAGATGGGAATCTTGGGATCCACATGCCGTTTAGTTGATGACAAGGTCATCATGACAATGTCAGCGGCAAGGAAGCCATGTTTAAAAGATCCTGGCTGATTTTGTACCTATTGTAGTTCTAGATACAAAGGTCCTTCTCTGTAAGGCCCATTCTGGGAACACAGCGTAAGTATCAGGAGCCTAGACTCAGAGACTGGGTCTGCTGAATACCAGTAACTGTATGGGAAAACTGTTGAGCCAGGTCTCTGCAGAATCCCATGCATTGGGCATGTCATCTGATCAACAGATTAGAATGAGACTCACTAGCTCACCTGAAGAGGAACAAGCTGTGGCAAGTGCTTAAAAATACTTTAAAAAGAGTATGAGGCCTACCAGAGGAAAGCTTACAGCCCTATCCGTTACCCAGAGAAAGGGAACCAAATGTAGCACACCCTCGGGTGGTGAGTTAAACAGCAGCCTGCCAGAAGAAGCAAAGGTTTTTGTCCCATTGAAGTACACCTACTCAAATAGAAAAAAAAGGCTAGAGTTCAGACAGACTTGGCAATGGTGCCCATGTGAAGAAACTTTCAGAAACAGACTACAAAGCCTTGTCTAGTTCTTTCCTTCACCTTATATTTTCCTTATGTAATAAATCTAATTTCAATTTTTGTGAACCATGTTTTTCTGCACTGTACCCACCCCACTTTTGCCTTAACTTGAATTAGGGTTTCATAAAAAATAGATTGGCCTGGGGTACAAATAGGTGTGTGGGGTCTCCCTGTGCCATCCTCCCAAATACTAAGATTGAGGTTTGATTGCATTTCTTTACCACTTTCTTTTTTGTTACTGCCTTTTCCTTGCTCCTTCATCTATATTGGTCCTGCTTTCTATTTTCTTGTCTCTCTTCTATTGTTTCTATGTTACTCTTGTATTAATTACATAATTATTAATGCCTATTTTTCCATTTCTACTCATAGTAACTGACGTTTTGGTGTGCATTGTTCTATCTTGTCTATTCTCCCAATATTATTGGGTTTAAAATGTTCATTTATTTATTTTTAATTTTTTGGTTTTTTTCAAAGGCTTATTTGCTTATGTGTTTTATGTGTATGAGTGTTTTTACTGCTTCTACTTCTGCACACCAAAAGAAGACATCAGATCCTATTATAGATGGTTGTAAACCACCATTTGCTTGCTGGGAACTGAATTCAGGACCTCTAGAAGAGCAGAGTAGCCAGTGCTCTCAACCACTGAGCCCTCTTTCCAGCCACAGATGCTTGTTTTAAATGAACTATTAATTGTATTTTCATAGAGAGCCTATCCATTTTGTCGTTGCTTCTATAGTTATCTTTCTATTCTTGGGGTTGTGCTGGAGTTTGAGTACAATAATCCGAGCATGTGAACTGAGAGTGTAGCAGTCCAGTAGGGAGGAGCAATACTCAAATCCTACTGTAATCTACTCCCATATGAACAATGTAAAAACTTTAACTGGAAGAATGAAGGTAATCAAAACAATCCTAGTTGGCTAAATCCTAGATGTGCTATTTCTTATGAAGACACATGAGGAATCAAGACAACATGACTTTCCCTGCCCAAAAAATTAATAATCCTACAGAATCTGTAATCTGACCATTCAAAGGAAGAACTAGAGGGAAGAATTATACCATACATTGCAAAATCATTCCCAGAGGTGAGACAGTCTTATAAGAGCTGGGAAGGAAACTCAAGAGTATTGAAACTTGATGCAGCAACCAGGCAAGCCAGTTTTCCCCATCCTATATTACCACCCAGTTTTCTCTCCACTCTATATGTGTTCCTATTTCATTTAACGCCCAGTGTCAGTTTATGCCAAGTTGGTCCTGCTGTTCTTGTCATCTATTTCTCTTACCCCCCCACCCCTTTACCCCTTCCTGTTTGATCAGTTTTGGTTTGGGTTTTTTTCTTTTCATTTTCCTCTCCCAAGGAACACAAATTGGCAGAATTCACAAAGTCTCTGGTTTGGCATTCTGAGAAATGGGACTGTTATACATTATCTGATAGTATAACTTTGCCTGTTACCCCTCAGTCTACCTTTAACTTAAACTCTCACCTAAACTTGTTTTTGGCCTACAGTATTCTATATTATTTCCCTTCTCTATTTTTTTATTAACCTAACACTAACAATTGGTCTTGCTTTGCTTTTATCTTCCTTTTTTTATTTACCATTGTGGATGGTACATCTTGTCAACATGATGGGATTTAGAATCACCAAAATCCTGATTGCTGTACATGTCTGTGAGGGTGTGTTGATACTAGGTTAAATTGAGATAGGAAGACCTATACTATCTGTGGGTAGTACCATCTCATGACATTCATTTTTCTCTGCCTCCTGATGATGAACATTCTATGTTCCTGCCACCATACCTTCCTTGCCGTGATGGACTATAACCTCTGCAACTGCTAACATAAATAAATCTTCTTTCCATTAAGAATCTTAGATCATGCATTTTGTCAGAAACAAGACAACTAACTAATATACCATTCCCACTCATACCCACAGTAATATATTATTATACACAGTACTATTAACATATCTTCACTTCATGCACTGATTGATGCTTAAAAGATGATTGCTTTTAGTTGACTATTGCCTTATTTTCACAGTGGATTCACCTGTAGGTAGTGAATTTTTTTTCAGTGAGTATTCTATTCTCAGGGGAATCCTGGGATAGAGTCTGGTTCTTGAGCACTAGTCTAACAGGAAAAAATTGTCATCTTAACCATACTAATCTGGTCCCTCATAAAGGTTATCAAACGGCCACAAAAAATAGTTGACTTATAGAGTTAGAGAGATGGCTCAGCAGTTAAGAGCACTGGCTGCTGAGGTTCTGAGTTCAATTCCCAGCAAATCACATGGTGTCTCACAACCATCTAAAATGAGAGAGATCTGTTGCCTCCTCTGGCATGCAGGTGTACAGGCAGACAGAGTGCTCATATACATAAAATAAATAAGTCTTTAAAAAATAGTTGACTTAAAATTTAAAATCTTTAATACGTGTCTCCTGCAAAAAATGTAAATCCCTATAGATGAAGTTCCAGACAGAAAATTCAAACAAGTTATTATTCATGTGTTAAAAGAAATCAAAGACGACATGAATAAAGTTTTGAATGAATTCCAAGAAGATACAAATAAATGTTTAAATAAAACAATGAGGTCAGTATGGGCTTTGAAAATGAAATTAAGTAAAGAGTAATAAGAAGAAAAACAAACTAAAATGCTGGAAATGAAAAATTAAATAAAATGCATTGGAAAGTCTTGCTAATAGAATGGATCACTAGAAAGACAGAGTATTAAGACATTGCAATTAGAAATATATATTCACTGAAAACAAGTGCACCCAATTTCATAAAATACTGCTAGATAAAGTCATGATTAGCCACAAAACAATAATAGTAGATTACTCTAATACCTCTACTTCTCCCAATATACAGGTTATTGCAACAAAAATATAAAGACGAATATTAGAGGTAAATATTATATGTCAAATGGGCCTAGAGGTTATATACAGAACATTTCATCCAAGTAATTCTGAAAATAACATTCTCAACATCCCCTGGAGCTTTCTCTAGAACAGATCATATATTAGACACAGAAAACATCTTAGCAAATACACAAATGCA
The DNA here is from genome assembly GCA_902168415.1 of Peromyscus melanophrys. Taxonomy (NCBI): domain Eukaryota; kingdom Metazoa; phylum Chordata; class Mammalia; order Rodentia; family Cricetidae; genus Peromyscus; species Peromyscus melanophrys. The sequence continues at coordinate 185,931 of CABHPR010149237.1, read as the reverse complement.
AAATAATTTCTTGTGTTCTATCTTATTGTAATAAAATTAATCTAGAAACAAACATGAAAAGAAACTACAGAAAATTCACAGACAAACAGATTAAACAGTACACAACTGAATGTTGAACATGTCACTGGAGAAATCAAGGGCATTTTAAAATTCATAAAATAAGCAGAATATCAACATCAAAACTTGAAAACCCTTTAAAAAGGATAGAGATCAATAGTATTCATATATATATATATATATATGTATATATATATACAAAATTCCAATCACATTATTAATGAACAGGATTCAGAAAAGTACCAAAGGAGTAATACATCATGGAAAAACAACAGTAATCACAGTAACAAAATGGTAATTCAACACTGTAAAATGTACCGACATAATCTATTATGTTAATGATAGAGAAGAAATTTTATGCTACTTTAGTAAACATTGAAAATAGGTTTAATAAATACAAAAGTCATTCCTAATTAAAATATTAATTATATATAGATCTGAAGAACTCACTTCAATTTGGTAATTTTCCCCTGAACAACAGCCAATAGTTAATAATAATTTAGGTACTGTAGTTCAACTTCTTCAGATTCAATAAGTAGAGAGGACACTAACTTTCTCTGTTTTCATTATAGTGCCTTAAATTTTTCTTATACCAGTTAAAAGGCTTAAACTTAGGTCTCTGTGAATGCTAGGTGAGTAAGACTGAGCTTTCTCATTGTTTCTGTTTGCTTGTTTGTTTGTTTATTTATTTATTTGGTTAGCTAGTTAGCTAGTTATTGTGTGTATATGTGGGGCTGACATTTGACATGGTAACATGTGGAAGTTAAAGGACAATTTACACGAGTCTGTTTTCTCATTTTAATTGGTGGGTCTCAGAGATCAAACTCAGCTGGCCAATCTTAGTCGTAAGTGTCCTCATATGATGGGTCATTTTACAAGCCTCTGCTGGTACTTTGTTCATTTTTATTTAGATGAGTATTTAAGCAACTTGTTTAGCTTTGGAAAACAAGGAATAAAATCATCTAAGTATTTGTGTACCTGTAGGCCTAGTAAATCTGAAATTTCTAAAACCAATACGTTCAGCAAGAAGAAATCATAGTTTGTCTGGATATAAGGTAAGTAGATAATAATTTAGAGGTTTTAATTGTCTAAGAGCAAGTACTAGAAACAGAAAAATGGAAAAACAATTCGTTATAGTGACACATTTCATAAAAATTCTTATTAAAAATTCAGCAAGATAAACACAAGATCTCTAGTTGTTTTACTCTTTAATCATGAATCTTATGGAAAACACAAATCTATGTCTAACCATGTAAGAAGTCATACTGTTGTTCTTTCTATGTGAAAACAGAAGAATCACATGTGTTTACTTGAGACTGCAAATGCAACTGAAAAGCTACACATCAGTAATATTCAAATTTTTGATGATAAAATACTTATTTCACAAAATATTTCAAAAGGCAAGCCTAATCTTGAAAACAAATTGTAAATACGTATAATTATATATAATACAATATAATGATAAGTTCCTTTGATCTGGCTAGGTGCTATATCTAACAATTATGTTTTCAAAATATTGGGGGACATATTACTTTCTCTTTTGGAATCATTCCTGTCTCCACTTTGTAACTTGGATTCTTGCCTGAAATTAGACTGTTTTTTATCCTATTTACAATTATTAAGTCCTCTCTGGACTCCTGATATGAGGTAAATGACTTCTGACTTAGTGATCCATTTTAATTTTTCTACTCTTCTATCTATAAATGGCGTTCTTTCTATGAGTAGGGATTGGCTTCTCTCTTTCCCTGAGTAATCTACCTCTGAATATCCTACATAAATATGTTCAATTACCAAATCTCCTTGTGCTGGCATAATGCTGAGAAGAGGCTACATAATCTTTAAAGCACTGCCTTTGTTTCCATAAGAATGTCTGAAAATTTCGCTATCCCTTTTGCCTGCTCATATGATTCAAGTCAGATCTACTGCCCTCAACTTTACAGATGTACTCACATACTCTCTTCCTTTTGTGAGCTAAAGTTATAGCAGTCAGTCTTTATCCTCAAATAACTCTATCAATGTCTTCCTAGCGATGTAGCTCAAATCTTTGTTTCTTCTACACATGGACTTTATGGCTCTTCAATCTAGCAGAATGGCGCTTCCAGTGTCTTTCATGACGAAGTGGGCCAGGAGATGGGACATCCTACATATGCAACCAGCCAGCCCCCTCTTAGTATGAAGTAGGGATTTCCTGGCAGCACTATGCAGGATGTTCAACCTCCTCGTCCATGTGAGGGTCAACTGCTGCACCTTGAACTTCCATTCTTCGTTGAGGGACTTGTCATTGAATGATGCTTCTCTGTGCAAATGATGACATGAAGACTTCTGACGTTGTCTTCTGTTTCTGATGAAATGGCATTGACTACTGATAACCTGAATGGCCTAGAAACCTGGTAACCAATAAACCAACCTTTTCTCCAATTATTCTCCTCATCTCAGAACAATCATGTGTTACAGACCTTTAAAAAACTTCTGTCCATAATTACAGGTTCCACAATACTTTATGAGTTATCCTCTCCAGATACACTCCCAGTTTAGGCAGCCCTGACTGCTTGTTTAAATAATACGCCCCTATAGTAAAATCAATTTTACTGCTGAAGAGTATACTGCACATTTTTGGAAAATGCTATACAGACTAAGTTAACTTTTAATTAGTTATCAAAAAGGTACTCTGAAGCATCACCCTGAGATTAGAGATTGTGACTTTGCAGTATGATTACAAAACTCTGAAAGAAATTGTTATGGGGGGACCCATTGTATTAACTGTCTTCTTTCGGCTGAGAGAAGTCTGCCTGCTGGGCTTACTAACTTTGCTACATTTGAAAGTTGTGACCCACAAATTCCACTAGGAACTCATACCTGGTTTGTTCATTATGAACTACAAGTAATTTTTTTCAAAGCACCCTGTACTTGGCCAACTGAGAGAGCCCCACAACTCTAAGGCTTTATACATGACCTTTAAAATTTTATTATTTTGAGATTTATATACATTGCTTTTTGATCATGTTCAGCCCCTTCCCTTGTCTCCTCCCATGTCCAATCTCCATTCAAACTTTGCATCCTTATTTTTAAAAAATCTGTCAAGTCCTATTAGTCCTATCTTTATGCTTTATACAGGTGTGTGGATAGCCACTGGAGTGTGGTAAACATTTCAGGGGGCACACCTGAAAGGAAAAGGAATTCTACCTCTCCCCAAAGTAATGGCTTTTGATCAAGCAACTTTCATTCAAACAGACTGAAGCCATTCCCCATGGATTGATGATAAATATTTTCATTTCTTTATTCAACTATTATGTTCAGAGTGGTTTCATATGTATAAGGACAAATCACAAACTTCCTTCATGTGGTCTGCCTTTCTCAGTATATATAAAGGACTATTTCAGCTAGATTTGTACTATATAGGCCCACTTTTTCAGCAGCAGGAAAAATGAAATGATGCAGGAAAGGGAATAAGCATTGTGACTTTAATTTTATGGCTCTATATTTTCTTGTTTGGGGCTTTGGTTACAGTGTATTACACTAACCACGCTGTTAGTTAGGTTTCTGAAAATACTTGATTATGTTGATGCAAAGATACTGTTAAATCAATAGAAAAGGAAGAATGGGAACAGGACACAGAGATTAGTATTCATACACAGGTTTTGGTGTCTTAAATAAATTAAGTCTGGGTAGCAGTAGCAAGATTTTTTTTTAAAACTAGGGATCAAGGAGTTCATTAAAAGAGTTACCAACACTGTGGACAGACCACCAGTGAGACAGCCACCTGGCTGCAAGGGGTTCAGGCCCCTGCACTGCTATGGAACTTGGCGTGGGTTGTCACAACCTGTGCCCCAAGTCAAGTCTGACCACCCATGAGCTTCTGCCCACCCCTGACCCATCATTTTATGGTCTTCAGTTTCATCCTGTAAAGTTGTCTGAGAAGTTGTGAGAACTGTTAGAAATCTCTTTCTGGGAGACTAGTTCCCCTTCTGGCTAGAGCCCTTTCTGCCTCTCAGCATGCGATTCCTAGGGAAATTCTCATTTGATTTGGATCTATTGTTTCAATAGTCTGATAGTCAAATTGAGACCCAAGTGTCTCTTTAGAATATCTTTATTTCTGTCCGACCAGTTACAATTCCCCTCTCTCTGTTTTAGCACCTTCATCTTGAGGCAGAACATGTCCATGTCTGAAACAAATCTAATAAACAAAATCAGCAAGAATTTTTCTGTTAGATGCATATTTATTTTAGTGGCAGGAAGAATTGCCTAAAACGTGTGGTACTATTTATTAAATGATATATGTTACTTGCATATTTTATAGTGAATATTGTACGTATAATTATATGCTATATGTTATATATATGATAACACATGCCCTGTTAAACTTGATAAATTAATGCAGGATTTTTTAAGTCAATAGTATGCACAAAGTATGACTCCAGTTTGGATTAGAACACCACATGTTTCCTTAATTTGCTGTAATTCTAGTAATAACTGGATAACTTGTGATGATTATAAGCCTTATAAAATGAAATTGATAGGATTTCGTTAGATTGTGTGGCATAAGTTTTAGGGGAACTACAATTTACTCCAGTATCATCTTTAGTCATTTTCCCCTTTGACTTTTCTATGTATTGGTTGATTTTAGCTTTTTTTTTGCCCAGAGTAATGCCTATAAAATAGCCCTTTACTTCCTACTCTTCCAAAGAAACTCCTACACATAATTAAAAGCTCACCTAAAATAGTACTTCACTTGGGAAGCCATTTCTGAAACTCCATGTACAGTTTCTCTCCCCCTATGTCTTCTAACTGTAAACTGCATATATCTCTATCCTAGTACATTTATTGTGCCACAGTATTTTCTGTATATTACCTGATCCACTAGGAAGTTTCAGAGTATATTCTGCCTGAGTACTCTTTAATGTGTCCTGTACTATGGGGAATAGCAGAACTTTTATGCCTCATGATGTCACAGTTCACCTCATTATTGACATCATCTTTGTTCAGACTTTCAACCAATGAGGATAGACCTAGTAGTACACAATGACCTCCTTTCAACCAGCAGTCTCAGTCTCACACTGATCAGGCTGAGGAGCAGCTGGCTCAACCAAACAAGCCCTTGGTTGCCAGCCTTTCTAGCCTCTGTGCTTTGAAACACGTTCTTTGAAAAACTGCAGTCATAACCTGCTATCCTGTCTGCAAGCAGCATATCTACTTTGGGTCTTCCATATCGTCTCAGTTTCAGATGCTTCTGTATTGAAATCTTCACCTCTTTTAAGACTGCTCTCGGGACTGAACATGAATATTGGAAACTCCTAATGTAACACCACAACAAACTCCTTTGGACTGTCCAGGTACCTCGAATTGAACCTCTTCTTTTCACCATGGGCTTGTAAATATGAACTCAATCTGGTGAACCAGACCCAAAGATGGGAATAGGATTGCTTGCCTGATTACAGTATCCTGATCTTTAAGACACATACGTTGGTATTAATGGGCCACCTCCATCTGTCATCCGTCAAGAATTTCAGAGTCTGTATTTCTTGACTATGTTTCTGGAAATAGTTAATCATCTGGGGGGTGGTTTTAAGTATTTATATGTAATAAAAGAAATTGTTAAATATCAGTTTGATGTCTATAAGGATCTTTTATGGTAGATTTTTGTTTGTGAGGTGGCATAACATTTTTTTGAGTTCAAATAATTTATCTATATGAAATAGTAGTACTCCTTAGACTTTGTAAGTATAACTAGTAGTAAACCTAAATTCTGAAAGATCTTGTCTGCTAAATCATAAAATATTTGTTTTAATATTGATATATTCTTAAACAAGCTCTCAACTCTTTAACATGATAATTCAATTGATAAACTGACATTGCTAAGGAGAAGATTGATAATTAGTATTGATAACTATCAAGTCATTTGACTTTAACAAAAGGATGGCTTAGATATCATTCTGTTTAAGTACATCCTGTCTGAACTACTGGAGAGTGCCTTCTTACCATAGAGCATGGCTTCTGTGGCTTTACTACATATAGGGCACATAATTAGGGCAACCAAAGTGTAAGCTGCAGAATTCTGTTTGATCACTAGTATAAACAATGCTCTTTTTCCAATGGAAACAAACTCAGTGCATAAAGAACTATTAACAAACTAGAAAGTATGCAGCTAGTGTGCCTTAAAATATTCTCAAGCCAGGCTACAATCCACAACTCCAGAGAAGCTAAGTAACAAGGAGTATCCTAACAGGGACACACATGGATTGTCCTAGGAAGGGGAAATAGATAAGATCTCCTGGGAAGACTGGGAAGGAAATAGAGGGAGAGTACTGAAAGAGCTTTCTTGATAGAGGGAGCCATTATGGTGTCAGGGAGAAATCTGAGGCTAGGGAAACTCCCAGGAATCCACAAGGATGACCCCAGCTAAGACTTCTAGTAATTTTGGAGAGGGTGCTTGAACTGGCCTTCCCCTGTAATCAGATTGGTGACTACCCTAATTGTCATCAAAGAACCTTTATCCAGTAACTGATGGAAGCAGATGCAGAGATCCACAGCCAAGCACTGGGCCGAGCTCCTGGAGTCCAGTTGAAGAGGGAGGAGGGATTATATGAGTAAGGGGGGGGGGCGCGTGTCAAGATCATGATAGGAAAATCCACAGAGACAGCTGACCCAAGCTAGTGGGAGCTCATGGACTCTGAACTGACAGCTGGGGAGCCTGCATGAGCCTGAACTAGGCCCTCTGCATGTGGGTGACAGTTGTGTGACTTGGTCTGTTTGTGGGGCCCTGGCAGTGGGACCAGGATTTATCCCTGGTGCATAAACAGGCTTTTTGGAGCCCATTCCCTAAGGTGGGATACCTTGCTCAGCCTTGATGCAGTGGGGAGAGGCTTGGTCCTGCCTCAACTTCCTATGCCACCTTGTTGACTCCCCATGGGAGGCCTTACCCTCTCTGAGGATGGGGGGTAGACGAGGGAGCTGGGGTGGGAGTGGGAGAAGGGGAGGAAGAGGGGACTGAGGTTGGTATGTAAAATGAAAAAAAATAAAGTCTCAAAAATTGTTGTCACTCCAGTAGGATATGCATCCCTATGATGAAATGGTTGTTTTACTACCAGTAATGGTAAGAATGAGGTGGTACTTGTTAATGGATAAAGGAACATGCTAGGAATAGATAGTCACTCACTAGGAAGCAGCAAAGTTTCCTAGGATGAAACTTCCAGCAATAAGTACCCTTCAATCTCCTATTAAAATTGTGGATTTAGAGAACCATTTATAACAAGCTAGATAAAGCAGATTTAATATGCTAATGTATTTCACAGTGAATCAAGTGCTTGTAATAATATATTTGAACAATCCTTGCCTTTTCAATATGGTAAGTATTGCCAGGGATAATGAAGAATACATGAGTGACTGACCTCCCAGCTGAATTGTTCTTAAGTCCAGACCCTAAACCCCAAGATGCATCCCATACCTCTCTCCATCCTATCTCACCACCAGCAAGGCAGCTGGGCCCTGCCTCCAACTCTGGTGGAACTCTACTGCTCTGGTGCATTCCCCAGCAGCCTGCAAGCATGTGAGAAGACTGCCTCTAGGCTGCACTCCAGACCTGCCTCCACTGCCACCCAAGGACTCTGTCCCCCCAAGACCCACTCTGCCTCCCAAGCCCATGTACCTGATTACCCTCCCCATGGCCAGCCCTCTCCCACAACCCCAGTAAACTACATAGGCACTGGCATGACCCACACCAGTTGGAAGAACAAATGCATAAACACCAGTGTAAGAATACATTCAACAACAGAAAGGGCAATATGGGACCACCAGAGCCCAGTGATCCTACCTGAACATTTCAATGCAGCTGAAGCACAAGAAAATGACATTAAAAATAACTTCATGAAGATGATAGAGGCCCTTAAAGAGGAAATGAAAAGTCCCTTAAAGCAATCAAGGAAAAGACAAAAAATTGGAAGAAATGAATAAATCCCTTAAAGAAAGCCAAGAAAAAACAATCAAACAGGTGAAGGAAACAGTTCAAGACTTGAAAATTGAAATAGAAACAATAAAGAAAACACAAACCAAGGGAATTCTGGAAATGGAAAATCTGCTGAAGCAAGTATAACCAACAGAATATAAGAGAGCCCTGGTCCACATCAGTGCCCAAGCCTAATCTATCCACCCCCGCCTGCACCGCAGCTAATTTCTGGGTTTCTGCCAGGACCCACCCTGACTCACCTCTAAAGCACAGGCCTTTCCCATGCTGTATCTAACCTTTCTATCCAGCCAGATCTGTTCCCACCCTTGAGACTCTCTGTCCAGGAGGTACATCAGGTGTACCAGCCAAATCCTCTCTGTCCATCTGACTTTAATCCTCCCAAGCCATTTCCATCCTGTAGGCCCAACCTGACTGCACATCTTCTCTTCTGCCTCAACCTGCTCTGTCTACATCATACTTAGAACTAACCAAAGCAGTCTATATGCCTAGATCTCATGTCAAAACCACAAACAATGTGATGTGAAAGATCAAGACCTAGCAGTCCAGTAGAAATGTTTGCCAATGACAATTACCTAGGTGAACCACAGGACACAGAATTGAAAAGAGCAATCTTAAGCTTATAAAGAACTCAAGGAATTTAAAGAAGACACAACAAATTGGTTCAATGAAATCAAAGAAAAAGAGCTTGAGGGGACTAAATGTCTGAGTGAAGCCCAAGAAAACACAAACATAATGCTTATGAAAATGATCAAGACAATCCAGGATGCCTCAGTCAGGAGATAGAAACATTTTTGAGGACTCAAGCTGAAATGAAGGTAGAATTAGAAAACCCAATAACTAGAAACTCAAAGGAAAGCCTTCCAAGCAGAAAGACTCAAGTGGATGTTAGAGTATCAGGACTCAAAGATAAGTCAAAGATCTAGACCAAATAAATGATCATGAAAATATTTTAAAAACACATACATTGTGTTTAAGTGGCTTGAGTTATTGTTCTCCAAAAAGAAAGAGATTGGAGTGATGAAATGGTTTTTCATATATTTACATAAAAGAACTCATATAGTAGATCAGTAAAACAAGACTGGAAATCAAAGCAAAAGTCATAATTCTAAACTGAACTTTATGAGGTGTGTCAAAGCTCCCATGCTGAAATGTTATCACTGTCAATTTGGTCTACATAATCACCTTGTTTTCATTAGTTAAGAACAGTTTCTGCCAGCTAATTTGTCCTTTTGGAATTATTGAAGCATGGTTATGAGAACAAGGTGAATTGGGAGACTTAATGGTTCACCCAAAGTGGACTGATTTTTCTGGTGTTTAATTAGTTCACATTCCTAATATAAGTGTCATGGAACAGCAATGGAGCTCAGTTCAAAGTACTGGCCTATCTCAATGTCTTTACATCACCACATCTAATTGGGTTTCTGGAGCAGACTTAGAAGCCAGAGTCCATAGATCTCTATTTGTTCAAGTAAAAGAGATAGATGAGGTCATTCATTTTTTTTTATTTCATGCATCTAAAATCACATATGAATTCACCAAAGCCAGGAATAAAGAGTTCTCATAGTTCTATCACATAGTCTATCCTATGGTAGACTCCAAAATGACAGTACCTCAACTTGATTATGCTGCTCCCAAGAATAAATTGCAAGAACCTTCATAAATGGATCTTTTTGGGAACTTTCCTTGCCTTTATACTTCATTAAACTGTATTACAAGTGATTCTTTGTAGCTATTGGAATGTGTTCAAGTACAGGAAAGTTGTAAAGTATATTAAAGTTAAAATGATTCAATATAATACATTAACAATATAAATACTCAAACTAGATAAAAAAACCTTTTCATTGCAATAATTTGTTTGCTTGTGTGTGCAAGTATGCCATGGTATGTTTGTGGGATTCAGAGAACAACTTGTGGGGGTAGGTCTCTCTCTCTTCACCATGTGGGTCTCATGAATAGTGGCTTGTCAGCTTTGGTGGAAGGTACCTTTACCTGCTGAGCCATCTCACTGGACTAAACCATGATTTTTTTGATGATTAGAATTGTCAAAGTGGTTATAGTCATCCTCAAATGTTCAAATTCCATTAGAAAGCCTATGTTTAACTTGATAATATATAAGTCAGAATTATACCAATTTACATAAAGTGCACAACAGTCTTAGAAAAGGAACCTAATGACTAAGAGTACTTGGAAAGCTACTCTTGACTCAAACCTTTTGTTAGTGGCAATGTGTGAGATGAACCCAGGGTATCCCATGTGCTAGGCTAGTTCACTACCACTAAAATACATCCTTAGTCAATGGAAGTATTTTCAGCACATCTAGATGCCATATCTACATACCATCTGATTTTGTATACCTTTCTACATTAGGATCCATGTAAATTAGTGCTTGACTTTTCTTGGGTACATTGATTATAAATGTTGGGAATGTCTATGATTAAGTGTAAGATCCCTGGCATGATCTAAGCAGATGTCCTTGCATACTGTTTTACTGTCTTGTGCCACAGCAATATAGAAGAGTGAGAGGAAAAGTACCAATGATGGAAATGATACATGTGGAAAGTCCATTCTGAATGAGCTCTTGGCAGCTATGTGTGTATGTAGATTTGTTTTCCTGTATCCTGTAATAAAGACTGCAGTCTTCCTTACTCAGATAGCTTCATTAAATGTTTTCACTGTTTCACTTCAATGTATATATACATCTGTATCTCTATATATTTCTACTTTAGCATTCTCAAATATTGCCATTGTGGAATATATGAGTATACAGACATAAAAACATAATTTCTGGCCAGGCGGTGGTGGCGCATGCCTTTAATCCCAGCACTCGGGAGGCAGAGCCAGGCAGATCTCTTGAGAGTTCAAGGCCAGCCTGGGCTACAGAGTGAGTTCCAGGAAAGGCGCAAAGCTACACACAGAGAAACCCTGTCTCGAAAAACCAAAAAAAAAAAAAAAAAAAAAAAAAACCAAAAAACAAACAACCAACCAAAAAAAAAAAAAAAAAAAAAAAAAAAAATTTCTGTAAAGCAGAGACCTAGAGTTACTCATTAGTACTTTCTGGAGCCCATCATACAGCTACCTGGGCATCCATGTTGATTGTAACAGTATTTATAATAGCCAAGTCATAGACTCAGTTTTAGTGCCCACTAATACATGAATGGACAACAAAAATGGAATATATAGTATATATTCATTCATAGAATATATAGTCTATATAAATATGCACAAGTCTTATTAGGCCACAAACAACTCAAAGTTCCATGATTTGCAGAATGTTAAGCAAAATAAGCCAGACTCAGAAAGACAAACACATGTTTCACTTATATGTAGAATGAATGTTAGAAAGTTACAACAGGAAAATATAAGGGGGACTATTTAGGAAGAGAAGGGGATCAGTTAGAGGGGAAAGTAGGAAGAGAGGTTAATGGATGGTGAGTACATTAAATATAAATAGAAAAATATCACAATGAAACCTACTCTAACAAAAAAATATAGGTAGATTTGTACATACTATGGAAGAGTGTGTACTGTACCCAGCAACAGCATATGTTACTTTTAATTACTGTTTCTATAAGCTAACTGACAGTATAACACATTTAGTTTTGTATACAAATAAAAATGTGTATCATTATTTGATATGTTTTGTATATCAAACACATTTATGGATTGAAAGATCCCTCAAACCCATTAAATTTCTGTTCTGTTCACTACATCCATTTTTAAAATCATTACAAGCAGTTGAACATTTTAGACATTGAAGATCCATATTGAAACGTATATATGCTAGGGAATTAGGAGATTTCTGACATGAAAACCCCAGACACCCTAAATTTGTCAGATTTATCCATTCCTGGCAAAAATAGGTCAAGTGTTTGTGAAGCACGAAGCCCTCAGCATCCTCTCTGGGTTTGGAAGGACAGCAGTCTAGATTGATGGCTTGACCCCAGATAATGTACTTCTCTCCTGGCCTTCATACCACTTAGATGTATGGCATTAATCAATTCACCTCACTGAGCCTTAGTTTCCAAGTCAATAAGATGAAGGATTGGAGCAACTTAAATATTAGTTTCCTGCACATAAACTTATAGGTATCTTCCTAATTATAGGACTAATATAGAAATGTACAAATAATTCTTATAGGCTCTAACCAACTCATAGTAATGAGGTACTAATAATATTAATAATATAATATACATCAAGTTTTATACTTAGAGCTCTTTGAGACTACACAAATGAATCAACTATTCCTACTGGAATCTGGCAAGGCATTTCAAACATGCAGTTTCCAGGGATTGAACTCACGCCTCAGTCTCATGCTGCAAGGGCCTTCACTTGCTGAGCTATTTCACCAGTGCCCCAAAAGTAAATATTATGTGATTTTATATCTATGTGTGTGATTTACAAAAGAATAAGCAAATCAAACACAAAGAGTATAAAAAAGAAATCAGCAGGTAATCATCTAATAACTTTTTAATTTTCAAGCAAGAGTTGAAGCACAGAGCAGGGATCTGACTCAACATCTTTTAGGGGCTGTATTTTCATTTAATGAGAAGCACAGAGATGTTTTGATCCTTGTAACTTTAAATATAAGAAAGTATATGTGGTGCTTTAAATAAGAATGGCCCCCATAGGCTCATATTTGAATGCTTAGTCATCAGGGTGTGGCACTACTTGAGAAGGATGAAGAGGTGTGACCATCTTACCAAGAGCAATCTACAGATTCAATACAATGCCATCAAAAGTCCAACACAACTCTTTACAGACCTTGAAAGAACAATATTCAACTTCATATGGAAAAACAAGAAAACCTAGGATAGCTAAAACAATCCTGTACAATAGAAGAACTTCTGGAGGTATCAACATCCCTGATCTCAAGCTCTACTACAGAGCTACAGTTATAAAAACAGCATGATATTGACATAAAATCAGATAGTCCTGCCCTTAGGACCTAGACCCTGGTCATATCCTGTACCTGGGAACCCTAACCCTTTGCTGCCCCAGTTGCTGGCCAGCAGGGACGACTCCTGTGGACAGGATCCCCCACCAAAACCTCCCATCCTCCCATCTGACAATGCAACCTACAAGACCCACTCCCTACCCCAAACCTACCCATTCCCCTGGTACCTCATTGGCTTCCTGAGACACAGAATCTGATACGTCTGATTGGACCAAGAGGTGAGTGACTCTTTTCCCACCCAGACAGTCCTGCCTCTAGGACCTAGGCCCTGGGGCACAACCCATGCCCTAGAATCCCCACCCATAACTTCTACAGATGCAAGCATAACCAACAGAATACAAGAGATGGAAGAGAGAATCTCTAGCTTGGAGTATACAATAGAGGAAATTGAATCATCAGTCAAAGAAAACACTAAAGCCAAAAAAGTCATAACAAATAAACTTCCAGGAAATCTGGAACACAATGAAAAGGCCAAACTTAAGAATAATGGAGATAGAAGAAGAGGAAGAATACCAATTCAAAGGCACAGAAAATATATTCAACAAAATCATAGAAGAAGAAAACCTTTCCAACTTAAAGAAGGAAATACCTATGAAGATACAAGAAGCTTATAGAACAACAAATAGACAAGATCCATAAAAAAGTCCCTTTGCCACATAATAATTAAACAATTAAACAAACAGAATAAAGAAAGCATATTAAGAGCAGCAAAGGAAAAAGGCCAAGTGACTTATAAAGGCAGACACATCAGAATATTACTTGACTTCTCAATGGAGACTCTGAAAGCCAGAAGGTCCTAGACAGACATAATGCAGACACTAAGAGACCACAGATGCCAGCTCAGATGACTATCCCGAGCAAAACTTTCAGTCACCATAGACAGAGTGCACAAGACATTCCAAGACAAAACCTGATTTAAACAATACGTATCCACAAATCCAGCCCTACAGAAAGCACTAGAAGGAAAACTCCAACCTAAGAAAGTTAGATGCACCCACGAAAACACAGGAAATAGATAACCCTACAACAGTTAATCCCAAAGAAGGAAAACACATACACACTACCACCAACAGATAACAAGAATTAACAATCACTGGTCATTAATATCACTTAATATTAACGGACTCAATTCACCTATAAAAAGACACAGGCTAACAGAATGGATATGAAAACAGGATCCATCCTTCTGCTGCATACAAGAAACACACCTCAATTTCAAAAACAGACACTATCTCAGAGTAAAAGGTTGGAAAAAGACTTTTCAATCAAATGGACTTAAGCAATCTGGTGTAGCTATCCTAATATCTAACAAAATAGATTTCAAACTAAAATCAATCAAAAGAGATCAGGAAGGACATTAAGTATTCATCACAGGAAAAATCCACAAAGACAAAGTCTCAATTCTGAACATTTATACCCCCAATACAAGGGCACACACATATGTAAAAGAAACATTACTGAAGCTTAAAACACACATTAAACCCTGCACACTAGTAGTGGGAGCTTCAACACCCCACTCTAACCAATGGACCGATCTGCTAGACTGAAACAGAGGAATCTAACAGACGTTATAACTCAAAATGGACTTAATAGGTACCTACGGAACATTCCACTATAACTAAATATACCTTCTTCTCAGCAGCCTATGGAACCTTCTCTAATATCAACCACATACTCGGTCACAAAGCAAATCTCAAAAGATACAAAAAAATTGGAATAACCTCCTGTATTCTATCAGACCACCATGACTTAAAGTTAGATTTCAACAACAACAAAAATTACAGAAAGCCTACAATCTCATGGAAAATAAATCACCAATGTGTCAAGGAAGAAATAAAGAAATTAAAGGCTTCCTAGAATTCAATAAAAATGAATGTACTACATACCTAAACTTATGGGACACTATGAAAGCAGTGCTAAGAGGAAAATACATAGCATTAAATGCCCACATAAAGAAGTTGGAGAAATCTCACAATAGCGACTTAACAGCACACCTAAAATCTTTAGAAGAAGAAGCAGCAAACTCTCCCAGAAGGAATAGACCCCAGGAAATAATCAAATTGAGAGCTGAAATCAATAAAATAGAAACAAAGAGAATAATACAAAGAATGAATGAAACAAAGAGTTGGCTCTTTGAGAAAATCAGCAAGATAGACATACCCTTATTCAAAGTAACCAAAAGGCAGAGAGAGAGAACATCTAAATTAACAAAATCAGAAACGAAAAGAGAGATATAACAGCAGATAATGAGAAAATCCAGAGAATCACTGGGTCATACTTCAGAAACCTGTACTCCACAAAATTAGAAAAATCTAAAAGAAATGGACAATTTTCTGGATAGGTACCACATACATATTAAATTAAATTAAATTAAAATCAAATCAAGACCAGATAAACAATTTAAATATACCTTTAATAAGTAAGGAAATAGAAACAGTCATTAAAAGTCTTCCAACCAAAAAACAAAATAAAACAAACAAACAAACAAACACAAAAAACCAGGACCAGATAGTTTCAGTGCAGAATTCTACCAGAATTTCAAAGAAGAGCTAGCAGGATGCAAGATTAACTAAAAAAATCAATAGCTCTCCTATACACAAATGATAAACAGGCTGAGAAAGAAATCATAGAAACATCACCCTTTTCAATAGCCACAAATAATATAAAATATCTTGGGAGAACTCTAACTAAGCAAGTGAAAGACCTGTATGTCAAGAACTTTAAGTCTCTGAAGAATGAAATTGAAGGAGATATCAGAAAATGAAATTTCTCATGCAAATGGATAGGTAGGATTAACATAGTAGAAATGACAATCTTATCAAAAGCAGTCTACAGATTCATTGCAATCTCCATGAAAGTCCCAACACAATTCTTCACAAACCTGGAAAGAACAATACTGAACTTCATATGGAAAAAAAAAACCCAGGATAGCTGAAACAATCTTGTATAAAAAACCCACCTCTGGAGGTATCACCATCCCTGACTTCAAGATCTGCTATAGAGCTATAGTAATAAAAACAGCTTGGTATTGGCATAAAAACTGACATGTGGACCAATGGAATTGAATTCAAGACCCTGACATTAATCCACACACCTATGAATGCCTGATTTTTGACAAAGAAGCCAATATTATACAATGAAAAAAAGAAAGTGTCTTCAACAAATGGTGCTGGCATAACTGGATGCCAACATGTAGAAGACTTAAAATAGAGCCATATCTGTCACCATGCACAAAACTGAAGTCCACATGGATCAAATACCTCAACATAAATCCAATTACACTGAACCTGAGAGAAGAGAATGTAAGAAGTAGTCTTGAAAACCTTGGTGCAGGAGATCACTTCCTAAATATGACAACAGTAGCACAAATGCTGAGAGTAACAATTAATAAATGTAACCTGCTGAAACTGAGAAACTTCTGTAAGGCAAAGAACATAGTAAATAAGATAAAATGACAGCCTACAGAATGGGAAAAAATTTTCACCAACCCCACATTTGACAGAGGGCTGATCTCCAAAATATATAAAGAATTCTAGAAACTAGACACCAAAATACTGAACAACTCAATTAAAAAGTGGGCTATAGAGCTAAACAGAGAATTCTCAACAGAAGAATCTCAAATGGCTGAAAGATATTTAAGGAATTGTTCAACATCCTTAGTCATCAGGGAAATGCAAATCAAAATCACTCTTAGATTTCATATTACACCTTTCAGAATGGCTAAGATCAAAAATAAGTGATAGCTTATGTTGGAGAGGATGTGGAGCAAGGGGAACACTCCTCCACTCTTGGTGGGAGTGCTAACTTGTACAGCCAATTTGGAAATCAATATGGCGGTTTCTCAGAAAATTGGGAATCAGTCTACCTCAAGACCCAGCTATACTACTCTTGAGTATATGCCCAAAGGATGTTCGATCATACCACAAGAACACTTGCTCAACTATATTCATCGCACTTTTATTCATAATAGCCAGAAACTGGAAATAACCTAGATGTGCCTCAACTGAATAATGAATAAAGAAAATGTAGTAAATTTACACAATAGGATATTACTCAGTTTTTAAAAACAATCACATCATAAAATTTGAAGGCAAATAAATGGAATTAGAAAAAAAATCATCCTGAGTGAGGTAATCCAGACGCAGAAAGACAAACATGGTATGTATTCACTCATAAGTGGTTATTAGCTGTAAAGTAAATGATAACTGTGCTAAAATCCACATACCCATAGAGGCTAGGTAACAAGGAAGGCCCAAGGAGGGGCACATGGATCTCCCTGTGAAGGGAATAGCAGAGATCCCCTGGGTCAACTGGGTGCAGTTGCTGATGGGAACATGAGGGATTGGTTTGGGGAGTGGATGGAGAAGGAGAATATTGAAAGAGATAACTGGAAAGGGCTATTCATTTTGGCGTTAGGTAGAAACCTGGTGCAAGGGAAACTCCCACCAATCTGAAAGCATGACTTCAGCTAAGACTCCTAGCAATAATGGATATGTAGCCTGAACTTGCCATATCCTGTGATCAGGCAAGATTTCCAGCAGGGAAATTGGGACACCAATCCAGCCACACACTCTTTGACGTACAGTCTCTCTTACCTATGGGATATGTTTGTGGGAGATAAGGATTGCACAGAGATTGTGGGAGCCACCAATGACTGACCCAGCTTCAGATACATGCCATGAGACTGATCTTAGCCCTGACACTGCCTGGAGTGCTAGGACCCAGAAGCTGGATGGCCCAGAGACCTAGGATAGAACCAAACATGACTGGAAAAAAATGTCAATGTAATGATACCTAACAATATTCTGGATACTCATAGATTAGTGACTACTCCAATTGTCTCCAGAGAGCCTTCATCCAGTAATTGATGGAAACAGATACATTAAAGCCAAACATTAGTCTGATCTCAGGGAATCCTGCTGAAGAGAGGGAGGAAGGATTGTTGGAGTCAAGGATGTCAAGGACATCACACGAAAACCCACAGAATCAACTAACCTGGCTCATAGGAACTTACAGAGACTGAAACAATGAGAGAGACTGCATGGGACTGACCTAGGCCCTCTACATATATGTAACAGTTGTGTGGCTTGGTTTACTTGTAGGACTCCTAACAATTGAAGCAGGGACTGTCCCTCATCCTTTGGTTGGCTCTTGGGAACCTATTTCTCATACTGAATTGCCTTGCCCAACCTTAATACAAGGGTAGGTGCTTAATCTTGTTGCAACTTGATATGCCATGCTTTGTTGATACCCATGGGAGGCATGTCCTTTTCTGAACAGAAACAGAGGAGGACTGGGTTGAGGTGGGAGGAGGGAATAGGAGGAGAAGAAGGATGGGAAACTGTGGTCAGGATATAAAATAAATAAATTAAATAAAATATGATGATAAAAGAGGCCTGGCCTTGTTGGAAAAAGTGTGTCACTGGGGGTGGGCTTGGAGGTTTCAAAAGTCCATGCCAGGCCAAGTGTCACTCTTTCCTCTGCTTATGGAGTATCTAGATGTAGAACTCTCGGCTCCTTCTCCAGCACCATGTCTGCCTGCCTGCTGCAATGCTCCCCACCATGGTGAGAATGGATTAGACCTCTGAAATTGTAAGGAAATCCTATTAAATGCTTTCTTTTATAAGAGTTGTTATGGTCATGATGCCTCTTCACAGCAATGGAACAGTGATGAAGACAACATGAATCATAAATCTCATATGGTAACCAAATAACAGCTACATAAAAATATTGCCATGCACCCTCTATAATCATTTTGGGATTTCAAATTTATCTTGTAATTTTTTATTTCTTCATGAACACGCTACACTTAAAACACTAGAAAGGCACACAACATTTATATCAAAATAAAATGGTCATTATAACTTTGTAGATTAATTTAATTTGATCTTTTGTATGTAATAAGGAGTCTCACAAGCATTCTAAAATTTTTAATTAAATTTCCATGCCCAACTGATATTTTGTAGATGTATATAATTGTAATTGTTATGATCATTTATGCTCTTTGCAGTTAATGTTTTGTGTTTCACTTTGAAAATGAAGTGTTAGATGAAGTAATCAAAGACTTTTTAATAATGATGAATTTTAAATGAAAAAAAAACAAAGAAAATAATTTTGTCTGATAGTTAAGAAAGTCACAGTGAATGTGTAAACCAGAATTAGGAGTAGGCTGTTACTCTGTTGGCTAGTTCTTACTCAACTTGATAGAAGTTAGCATCATCTGGGAATAAGGTCCTGCAACTGAGAAAACGCCTTCAACTGAATAGCCTGGGTGTACTCTCTTGATTGATATTTGAAGTGGGAGGGCCCAGTTCACTGTGGGTGGTGCTACCTTGGACTGTAAGTCCTGTGTGCTATAAGAAAGCAGAATAAACAAGCCATGCAGATTAAGCCAGTTGGCAGTACCCCTCCATGACCCATGGCCTATTCATCAGTTCATATCTCTAGGCTCCTGCCCTGACTTTGTGAATGATAGACTACAAGTTGGAGTATAAAATAAAACCTTTGCTTCCCAAGTTTATCATGGTCAGTTTTTTTAACCACAAAAAATGGAAACTCTAAAACAGAAATTGGTACTGGCTATGGGCAATAGCTGTGGCAGTGCTGACCCATGTTTTGTGGGGAACTGAGGATGGACTTTGGAACTTTTGGCTAGAAAAGCCATTGAGTGCTCATAGCTCATTAAGCTACTGTGAGGAGTTAGATGCTATTGCTGAGAGCAGTGTGGAAGAAGACCTGGCTTGTGAAATTTCAGAGTCCTTTAAAGACTCTTTTTGGACAATTTGATATTTTCAATTAACTACTAAAATAAAATGTCTGTTATGTTGGGACAATCAATATTGGTCAGATGGGGCTCAAGTATTGCCTGTGATCAAGAAGAAACCAGAATATTTGACACCAGATCTTTTGGGAAGTGTTTCCTAGAAGTCAGCAACAGAAGCTGTAGGCCAGAGGGGGCCAAGAGTTTTTGTATCTCATGCTGGAAGCCAAATTTGGTAGTCTGAGTCACCCAGATGGTACTGATTTTGAAGGCATGAAGGAGTCATGGAGAGCAGCTGAGGCTTTGCACTATGTAACAGGGCTGGGATCCTTAAGTAAGGCCAGTAAAGGTCATTTGTGAAGGTATAGCATCAGTTGCAGCAGGATACCCCAGCATTTTGGAGATGTAATTACCATGAGATGACCTCATTTGCTGTGGGATGAACCCGCCTGATTCTAGGAGACAAGGTGTGTGCTGTGGATGTCACAGTGGAAGAAATGGAGCTGATCCAAAGGCTCTTTGGAACCCAGAAGATCATGAGTGAATTCCTGGTTTTGGGCACTGCTTTATACACTGTTGGACTTTGATTTTTGCTTTGATTTGATTGTGACTATGATTTTTCTTTCTTAGAATAAGAAAGTATATAATTTTGATTTTACAGTAGCCATTAATGAAGAGCCTTTAGAATTTTAGAGAGACTATGGATATTTTAGAGAGACTTAAGCTTTGAATGTTTAAAAGAGACTGAACTTTTAAAGTGTTTAAAATTTAAAAGATTGTGGAACTTCTAAAAATTGAAATATTTTATTTTGATATTAGTATGACATGGTAGGGATAACAATTGAAATTATGGTTTAATTGTGCTATATGTTTGTGTATCAAGTTGGTGAAAGATGGATTGTGATGGGTAGTTTTATGTCAATCTGACATAATACAGAGTTATTTAGTAGGGTGGAACTTCAATTGAGAAAATAGCCCCAGCAGATTGGCTTTTTGGGCAAGCCTGTGGTGTATTTTCTTGGTTGATGATTGGTATAGGAGGGCCCAGCTCACTGTAGGCTTTGACACCCTGGAGTGCTGGTTCTGACTGCTGTAAAGAAAACAGACTGAGCAAGCCATGAGGAACAAGCCATTAAGCAGCACTTCTCCATGGCCTCTGGTTCAGTTTCTGCCTCCAGGTTTCTGTCCTGATTTCTCTCAATGGCAGACAGTGACAGAGACATGTAAGCTGAAATAAGCTATTTTTTTCTTTTTTTTCATCCCCAAGCTTTTTTTTTTTTATTGTTTTTGGTCGTGGTGTTTTATGACAGCAATAGAAACTGTACCTAGCACATTAAGTCTCTCAGGCCAATTGGGCTCAAAACTGTCAGTGTTATTATGGTAAATCATCTGAAATTACTAAAACTCAACTTCAGTGACCTACAAAATATTGTTTCATATTTTCTTTTGAGAGAGAGAGAGAGAGAGAGAGAGAGAGAGAGAGAGAGAGAGAGAGAGAGAGAGAGAGAACATGAAGTTCAGTAGGTATGGAAGTGGGTAGATTGTGGAAGGTTTGGGGGAGGTGAAAGAATGTGATCCAAATATATTCCCTTTCACCAAAGAAAATGTAAGACTTTTGGCACTAGGTTGATTGGATGCAGTCTCTACTTCTCAGAATTAAAAAACTTCTAAGATTAAGGGAAAACCATTGCATTTTGTTCCTGAATATTTTAGATAACCCAGTTGATGTGACTCTGTATGTCCCTTCAATACTATACCTTTCTGGTCAGGACCTAGGGTAAGACTGTGGTTCACGTTCATTTCTGGTTCATCCTTGTACTTATGATATAGTTCCTAATGGTGCTAGCTTAAAGAGGTATGTCCTCCACTGACTTCTTCTCTATAGTATTTCAACTTTGTTTAGCAAATTTCTACAGTGTAATAGCAGCTTCAGTCTTGAACTACTACATCTGAGCTTTAACTTTGAGTTAAAATTTGCCCTGGTAATTCATTACTATCTTTTTAGTTCTTTTTATTTTACAGCTTCACACATAACATACAAACACACACACACACACACACACACACACACACACACACACACACACA
>CABHPR010149237.1:136757-164102 GCA_902168415.1 Peromyscus melanophrys | reverse complement strand
ACACACACACACACACACACACACACACACACACACACACACACACATCAACATATTCATGTGTCCAATATACTTGTCAGTAGTGTTGCTCCAAAGAATATAGCATACTATATTTCAGAAAACTAAAATCAAGGCTTAATAGTCTTATAAAGTGTTTTCCTATTAGCATTGTTTCCAATTTGTTTAAAAATCTTTTAATAAGCCTCATAGTAAACCTGGCTCTGAGCTTCAAGGACTTTGTAATCAAAGTACAGAGATGCTTTTTAAGCTTTGATAGTGTTGATTATTTGAGAAATAAATAGGATTTACAAACTGAACAAAACAGAGTAGACTGAAATTAAGAAAATTAGAGATAAAAAGAGACTTGTTACAGCAGACTAAAATTTAATTCAGAGGATGATTGGGGAATATTTTGAAATTTTATACTCCAAAGAGCTACAAAATCTCAAAGAAATAGATGAATCCCTAGACACATGTACTCTACCAATATTAAATTAAGAATATATAAACAACTTCAACACACCCAGAAAAAGCAATGCTCATGAAAGTAACCCTAATGAAGTTCATTTCTCTTTATTTCTCTCCCTCTCTCCCTCCCCCCCCCCTCTCTCTCTTTCTCTCTCTCTCTCTCTCTCTCTCTCTCACACACACACACACACACACACACAGAGAGAGACTGAGAGAGAGAGAGAGAGAGAGAGAGAGAGAGAGAGAGAGAGAGAGAGAGAGAGAAGAGGAGAGCACAAACATGTACAAAGAGACATGGAAATAGTAGAAGAACTTGTTTGGAAGAAGTGATTTAACAACAGTGGGAGAGAATTCAGAAAAGGTGGTAGGGGGTGAAAAGAACTCAAATATGATAGATGCATGTATGATAGTGTCAAAGAATAATAACACCAGTTTAAAATCCTATGACACACAAAAAAGATTAAGGTTGAGTAAATTCAGTGCTTAATTCTACCACATTACCCAAACTGGATAAAGACACAAACAAAAGAGAAAACTATAGTTCAATTTCCTTAATAAATATGGGTTCAAAGATTATTAACAAAATACTTACATATTGAATTCAAAGACACAAGAATAATATACATCATGACCAACTTGGTTGTATTTAATAGATGCAAGATTGTTTCAACTTGCTAACTAATAAGTTTAAGATACCATATAAATATAGTAATGAACAGAAAGCATATTATATCTTAAAAGTCATAGAAAGGCATTTGACAGTGTTTCAAGGTGACTTCATAATAAAACCCCAGAAGAAAGTAGTGATGGATCTCAACATAATAATGTCTGTATGTGACAAGCTTATAGTCAATATTATAGAAAATGGGGAAAATTTGAAACCATGTCCTCTAAAATCTGTAATAAGACAAGGGTGGCTACTCTGAAGTTATTCAGTAGAGTGCTTGAGGTTTTAGTGCAATAAGACAAGAAACATAAATAAAAGTGATACAAACAGGAAAGGAAGAAGTAAAATTATCTCTATTAATACAGAATACTGCTATATACTGAAATGATTCTATAGATTTTACCAGAAAAAAATCTTAGATCTGATACAGTCTTTCAGCAAAGTTGAAGGAAACCAAAGCTTGGGAAGGAGGGCAGGGGGGTGGGAGGAGGGAGGAGGGGGGATCTGTGGGTGGTATGTAGAGTGAGTAGAAAATTTCTTAATAAAGAAAAATGAAAGGAAAAGTAGTTGCTTTTCTACATACTAAAAATGAACTATCCAAGATATAAACTATAGAAAAATATCCCATTCATAATAGATTCAATAAAATATCTAGCAATAAACTTATTTAAAGAAATGTAAGAACTATAAAATGAAACATTTTTAGACGGTGAAGAAATCAGTTGAACCCAGTGCCAACAGACACATTTCAGTACAACTCCTACATCTAAGGCTCAGGGAACATTGTGGAAGATAGGGAGGAGAGACTGTAAGATACATTTACAGTACAACTCCCACATCTATGGCTCAGGCAACATTGTGGAAGATGGGGAGGATAGATTGTAAGAACCAGGGAATTTGTTGTGAGATTGTGACTCCTACCATTCTCTAAAACTCAACCCAGAAAGTCTCACTAACATGGACACGAATTAAAGAAGGACAGCTATAATATACAGGCTAAAGTGGAGGGAGAAAAGCCCACAAGGTCTGAACCCTACACAAAGAACTACAGGCAACTAAGGAATACTGAGAAAGGGAGAAATAGTCTTTCCTAGGAAAGAGCACACCGATTGGTTATTCAATACTGAACAGTCAGCACTGAACACATAGATAAGAATAACATTCTACAGACTGAGTAGTTTATATTTAATGATACATAAGCATATACTTACACACATATGCATGCAATAGCCATTAATGAGACAGGACATGAATTTGAAGGCAAGCAGAGAGGGGTATATGGCAAGTTTTGGAAAGAGAAAAGGGAAGGGCGATATGATGTAATTATATTATTATTTCAGTAAAAGAAATGATTTAAAAGTAGGAAAGGAAAGAAAAAAATTGAAGGCATTAAATGATGGAAAGACCTCCCATACTCATAGATTGGCAGAATTTATAGTGGGATATTAGCTGTTTTTCTGAAAGGCGTCTATAGGGTCAACAGAATCTTCATCAAAATTCCCATGTCATTCTTTATGAAACTAGAAAAAATCTTCAAATTGATGTGGAAACACAAATATTTCACATAGTCAAATCAGAAAGAACAATGCTGGACATATCATAACAAGAGATCTAAAATTATGTTACTGAGCTATAGTGACAAAGACAGTATGGTTATAGCACAAAAAGTAGACATTTAGACTAATACAAAAAGATAGAGAACTAAGAAATAAACTCGTATCTATGGCCACTGAATATTTGACCAAGAGGTCAGAAGCTTATGCTGGAGTAAATGAGAAGTGACACTGGTAAAAAGGCTATGCAGATCTAAAAGAATGTGAGAAAAACTGAATTCCAAAGATGTAAAGGTTTTAATGTGAAGTCCCAAATGCTTAATAAGAATGTATAAGAGCTTCCTGAGAACGACTCTGAAAGCACAAGAGATAACTCGAAGAACTGATGAATGGAAATTCAAAAGTTCTTTAACCAAAGGAAACTATGAGTAAAGAGATATCCTGAAGAATGGGAAGGAACTCTTTGCCACCTATACTGTAGGCCAAGGTGGTGGTGGTTGATATCTAGAATATTAAGAACTACAACAAACACCACAAAAGTGATTATTAAAATCATTAAATGGACTAATGGACTGAAAAGAGAATTCTTAAAAGAAGAAAAATTGACAATAATTATTTTTAAGTGCTTAATATCCTTAGCCATCAAGGGAATGTGAATTAAAACTACTTTGAGATTCCATCTCACCCCAGTCATAATAACTAGCTATCGTTAAGAAAAATGACAGCAAATTCTGGTGAGAATCTGGAGGGGGGAAGTAACAGTTACACATTGCTGGTGGGATTATAACCTGTTATAACTACTATAAAAGCAGTATGGGAAAATCAACATATCATATTTTTTCACCCAATTATTTCACTACATAGACCCAAAAGACAATAGATCCTACCATAGAGATACTTGCATATATTTGGTTATTGCTGAATTATTATCAATAGGAAGAAAGTAGAATCAATCTAAAGGTCCACAAACAGATGAATGAATAAATAAATGTGGTATATGCACAATGGAATTTTATTAATCTATAAAGAATAAAATCATAATATCTGTAAGAACATGAAAGAGTGGAAGTTATTATATTTAGTAAAAGTAACCCAGACTTTGATACAGGCACCACTCAGTTTCCCTCATATACAAATCTTATATCTTAGATTTTATATGTTTTTATATATGCAGCCGTAGTAAGAGTCGTGAAACTAGAAAAGGTACCATAAGAGTGGAGAAGGGTCTTGGGGTTTGGAAGAGGGTAATAGAATAAATATATATTTCACGGAAGCAAAAAGGGAGCCGGATGTGGTGACTCACACCTTTAATCCCAGTACTTGGGACTCTATGTGAGGTCAGCCTGATCTACAGAGCTAGTTCCAGGACAGCCAGGGCTACATAATGAAACCCTGTCTCGAAAAACAAAAACAAACAAATAAACAAAGCAAAAAAGGGGACTACTGAGAGAAATAAGAAGACCTCTGGGAGCAGGGAACCAGGGGGAAAGTGGGGAAGGAGAATGAGCAGAAACAATGTATGTCTAAATTGCTAAAATGAGACCCATCTTTTTGTATGCCAACTAAAAGCTACCAGTGAAATAGTTACTAGTCTTCATTATAAGCTAGATTTTCAGAGTACCAATACAAGTCTAATGGAACTCTTTTGTCCATGTGAAGAGGTTATCTTGCTTAAGTTTCAAAGCTTTTTTGTTTGTTTGTTTGGTTTTATTTACTTAGAATAAGTAATTGGATTAGAGCTATCCCATACAAAACAGTAACAACATCTGCCAGGTACTTAATTTGCCTCTGTCCCGACAGACAGCAGGAGAGGTACTATGCTTCTACTGATAAAAAAAAAAAAAAAAAAAAAAAGGAGGGGGAACGATTATTTTAGTAGTTTCTCTTCTGCAC
The DNA here is from genome assembly GCA_902168415.1 of Peromyscus melanophrys. Taxonomy (NCBI): domain Eukaryota; kingdom Metazoa; phylum Chordata; class Mammalia; order Rodentia; family Cricetidae; genus Peromyscus; species Peromyscus melanophrys. Next base: position 159,521 of record CABHPR010149237.1, on the reverse strand, counting down.
ATGACTGTAACTTTGTGATTTGATTTTTCCATTGAAATCTCAAGAAAAGGTATTGTTTTGCCTACCTATAGTGTTGTTTGAGGACATGCAGAAACAATATATATGAATGAGTTAAATACTTAAGATAGGAGCTACAGTCTTCCAAGGTAACACATTTCTACTCTCTGTGCTTCCAATTTCCTTATGAATTTTCTAATATACTTAGCCAGATCCAGATCTAGGCATTAATTTTTACTTCAAAGATTCAGACATCTAAGAATTAATATTGCACCCGGGATATTTGATCTTTTACCAAACATTTACCTCAATAGAAGCTTGAGATGTTGTTTAATCTACGAGCTAGGGCAATCGTTTACACACAGGAATTTAAAATTCTGCATCATTGGAAAAACACATCTTTTCCATGTCTTTTGTTTATATAAGTATCTAAAAAAATAGTAAGGTATATCAATATGGGAAATGAAGAAAGTCCGGAGCTTGAAGACTTCCATTGTGGAGCAGGAATGGCAAATTTTCTGTACCCAATAGCTCAATCCTCTCTTCCACAGAGTCAGTCCTTATTTCTTATATAAGATGCTCTATCTAGGTAGCCCTGATTTCAAAATGACAGAGATAAGCTCATAAAATATGGAAAGGATAGTAAAGACATGTATGAATGGGGAAGTGAAATACACAGGACTATTTCCTTCTATGCCAAGGTATATGTGAGGCATATAAAAACACTAGCTTATGATTCAGGTTCAATATAGTGATACAGGGTAGGGTAGGAGGGGTACTAGTTTAAGGCCTGTCTGGTCCACATAACAAGATCTTATCTCAAAACAGCTGTGTTCAGTAGGCCACTTTCTGTTTTGAGCTGATTTCTAAGATATTATATGCTTTGGAATGTTTTGTTTTTGAAAATGCAATTTTTTTCCTTGTTAAATGTAATCACCCTCTTCTATCATTCATCTAGAATAGTCTCAAACCTTGCTGACACATGAACTTAAGTGTCATTTGTCTACATTATTTTATTTATGGCTTACAGAATGACAATCCAGAAAAATCAGTTTTAATTATAATTTCATTAATAATTAAAACACAAGATTCATAATAAGTACTAAATATTAATATACACAACTTCTGAGCTTCAGTTCCAGCCAATTAGATATTCTTTCTCTGATTTTTAGGTGACAGACTTTTCATTTAGAAATAAGAAGTAGTTTGTCCATGATGAGAATAAAGTAGTGTGGAGATAGCAACCTCTATCTATTTACTACAATACAGTATCTCAAAATTATAGCACTTAGCTTTAGGGATATTTGATAATTGCTGATAGATGAAGTGAGAGTTAAACTGACGTGGCTCCTTCAAAACATTTTAAACACTCTACTTTTATGAATTAAAAGTTTATTTGGAGAATGAAAGATAGAGAGTGTTCCCTACAAATGGCGTAGCACTTTATTTCCTGCCAAATATTTTCTGTTGCATAAACATGCATTATGCATTTCTACAGGAATTCATCTTGTCACCTAAGTAATGTAACAAAAATCTTTGCCCCACTGTTTTTTTATGGAGTTGGCCATTTAATCTCTCTATTAGCTGATATTAGTCACTGAATTTTTTTGTCATTGTTGATTTTGGAATTTCTTCAGAAGTTATTGAAGGTAATGATGAAAATCAGATGTTTTACCTAAGTTAGGGAAATACAGGCTATAACTCATTTATGTTAATGTTTTTTCTAAAACTGAAATAAGTGTATTAGGGATTAGGGCCATGATGTTCATGTCTGTATTTATTCCAAGCCTAGTGCCTAATACACTGGAGTTTTGTTATATGCTTGATAACTATTAATAAATTATTCAGGAAGGTTACTTTAAACGTTGTTTTCCCCTTTGACCCTATCAGCTCTTTGGAATTAGACATATCTTTCGTCCCAAACATAAAACCAAAGTGGAATAGAAGTAGATGAAAAAAGTCCTAGTGAAAAGAAAGGTGCATATGTCTATCTTACTGTACACATTGCAGCAGATTGAAATTCCATCTGTAAAATAGTCTGAGACAGGAAAGGGAAAAAGGACATTCTAGTGTACTTGGGTTTCAGAGTAAGGGAAACAGAACAAAAAGGTATGCTGAGTCCTTGAACTTGTAATTATTATATATGTATCAAAGAAAAGCTAATCACACTTTATAGATAAAGGCAAATGTAGAAATAGCTGATCTTGCCAATTACAAATAAAAAGCTCCAGGAAGCCAACTGGCTTCACCTTGCACATATAGTTGCTGGTAATGCTGGATTCAGAAGCTTGTTTTCAATAATTCGTGTACACTTTTTTAGTGTTTGCCAATGGAAGAATGTGGAAGAACTCATAGTAGAAATCATTCATTAGAAAGTAACGAGCCAAGAAAGAGTCTAGGACTCTACAAAAACCTTGTAAGTTTCCTAGCTCTCATTTCTGACCTACCTTATGGTATCTTTCTAAATCCATCATTTCTTACATCTCGATTTTTGTTTCTTTCTTGTCTTTGATGTTAGGATAAAATGGAATTAACAGTTATTGTTGGTTAAGGCACACATAAAGTTGTCTTCTAAACCAAAAACTATGAGTATCTTTGAACCTACTCAGTTTTTCCTTAAATAAAGTGCTTCTTTATCTATGTGTTCTTCACTCCTAAATGTTCCCCCTCCTAAAGCACAGAAGTAATCCCATCAGTAATGCTTTTAGAAGGGGGTGTGCTGACTAGTTTTATGTCAACTTGACACAATTCAGAGTCATTTGGAAAGAGACAACCTCAGTTGAGAAAATGTCCCCATCAGATTGGCCTGTAGACAAGTCTGTGGTGTATTTTCTTGATTGATGTTTAAGGGAGGGCCCAGCTCACCTTGAGCAGTGCCACCCCTAGGATGGTGGTCTTGGATGCTATTAGAAGGCATACTGAGCAAACCATGGGGATCAAGCTAGTAAACAATACTGTTCCATGGCCCCTGCAGCAGTTAATGCCTCTAGATTTCTTCCCTGGTTTCCTTCAGTGGTGCACTGTAATAAGGAAGTAAAAGCGGAAATAATCCTCCCCAAGTTTCTTTGGTCATGGCATTTTGTCACAGCAATGAAAACACTAATTAAAACATAAATTAGTACCAGGAGTAGGATATTGCTGTGACAGATTTGCCATGTGTTTTTGGGAGTGTTGTTGTGGCACTGGAATTTTGAGCTAGGAAAAGACTTTGAGTGCTCAGAGCTCAGTGGGTAGTTCTGCAGCAACTTATAAGATAATAATGCTGAGAGCAGTGCAGATGGTGGAGGTCTGGCTTTTTTGTTTTCTATTTTGCATTAGTCTGTGGTGTCTGGTTAGGCAGACCTGAAGAATCAGTTGTGATTAACATGAGAAAAGCAGTTGGAATAAAACTTATGTTTTCCTGAGACAATTAATACTGGTCATCAGAAGCTGATGAAGTAGTTGTAATTTAAAAGGGACCGGCATTGTTGAGGTGAAATCTTATGGGGGTATTTCCTCCGAGTCAGCACACTGAAGCTCTGGTCCAAAAGGAGCAGAGGCTGTACCTCATTTTAGCAGTCCAAGTTGATAATGTGGTGGTGGTTTTGAAGGGGTCATGATGAGCAGCTCAGGCTTGGCACTGTGTCAGGGCTAGAGAACTGGAGGAGTAACCAGGATAGACTATTGGTGGATGTGCATCCCAGTTGCAGTGGAGATCAGAACATTTTGGAGGTGCCAGTACTGTGGGATGACTGCCAAGGACAGTAGCAGCTGTAGCGGTTGAGTGGAGCTGGCCTGAGTCTTAGAGACAAACTTCACATGCTGTGAATGACTGAGCCAGTGATGTGTGACTGTCCAAGCCCTTTGGAGCCCAGAAGATCACTCAAGAATCCTAGACATTGGATATTTCATTATTTACACTGTTGAAATTTGGTTTTTCTGTGTTCAGACTGATTTGACCTGGACATTCATCTTTGGAGTTAGAAAGTATTTAACCTACTTAAAAAAATTATTTTGTAGGTGCCCACAGTTATAAACTTTGAAGTCTGAAAGAGTCTTTGAATGTTTTAAAAATATTGAGCTTTTAGAGTGTTTGAATTTTCACAGGCTGTGGGGCTTTTAAAAGTTGAAATATTTGTTTGGGTTCTCAGTTTTCCTTTTTTATTGAGAGAAAGAGAGAGAACATGAAGTTGGGTGAGGAGGAAAGTGGAAAGGATCTGAGAGGAGCTGGGAGGAGGGAAAGAATATGATGAAAATATATTGTATGACAAAAATTTTAAGTGGAAAGAAGTAAAAAAATATAAATGGTTGGAGTATTTTATATTGTGTTGTTAATATTAACATGAGATCTTAGGAATGAACATGAACGGAAAAGTTAAAGTTTTCTTTTTTTATTAATTAATTTTTTTCATTCATTTTATATCCTGACCGCATTTTTCCCTCCCTCCCCTCCTCCCATCCCCATCATCCTCTCCCCCTCCCCCCCCACGCCTCCCCTCTGCCATCCCCCTATCCATTCCTCCTCTGTTTCCATTCACAAAGGGGCAGGCCTCCCAGGGGCATCAACTAAGTTTTACAGTGATGTATTTGTGTGTCAACCCCACAAGATAAATTGTTCTGGCTTGCTTATGTCAAATTGACACAAGATAGAGCCTTTTTAGAGAGGCAACCTCAACTGAATAAAACGACCCCTCCATATTGGCCTGTGGCCAGCCTGTGGTGCATTTTGTTGATTGCTAATTGATGGGGGAGGGCGCAGCTCACTTTGGCAGCCCCAGACTGGCAGTCTTTTGTGTTATAAGTAGGCAGGCTGAGCAGGCAGCAACAAGAAGCAAGTCTTAAGCAGCATTTCACCATGGCCTGTTTCAGTTCCTACCTCCATGTTCCTGCCCTGCTTGAGTTCCTACTCAGGTGTTCCCTGGAAGTGTAAGTGAAATAATCCTCTGCAAGTTTCTTTGGTACTGGCATTTTATCACACAATAAAAACCCTAATGATGACACAGAACTAGCTGAGAAGAGGAAGCAAATTGACCAGAGTGGGTAAATAACAAAAGAGGGGAATAGGGAGGGGTGTATGTGATCACAATTTATAATGCACACATATGAAAATGTAAAAGATATATTTCAATACATGTTAATGAAACATTAAATTTTTTAATAAGCCATTTCTTAGTGTGATGGTTAATCCTCACTGTTAACTTGATTGGATTTAGAATCACAAGGAAATATATTTTGGGGACTGTGTATGAGGGCATTTCTAGAAAACATTAACTGAAAAAGAATGCAGGCTCCACCATCCCGTGTGTTATGGTCTCAGAGGAAATTAGAAGCAGAAAGTGAGCTGTGCACCAGAATCCATCACTCTGGACTGCAGGTGCCTCCCACTCGTGCTTCCATGCTTTCCCTCGCCATGATGGACCGACCATATCACCTCAAGCTGTAAATTCCTTCCTCAAATTGCTTCTTGTCAGGAATTTGGTCATATCCTTGAGAGAAGTAACTAATACACAAAGAAACCAAATTCATGACCCTTGTTTGAATTATCATTTAAATGAAGTGACTTGTTGATATCATTTTTGTCAGTTGTGAAAAGGGAATACAAATCAGGCAGTGGATGGCACTAAATAACCATTTTGCTTTGATTAGATAACTTTGGGCTTTATGTTGAAACTGCCATGAAAATTAAGGTGAATAAAGAAGTATTTACAAGATCTAGACCTACAGATTGGCAGAGTAAAGAGCCAGGTGAATTCTTTCACAAAGGCTATAAAGATTTTGAAAGAGGAACAATAAAAACAACAACAATCTTGAATTTTATAAAGTAACCAAAAACTAACTTAAAAGATATTCATTCTAAAACAACATACTGAACATTGGTATAAACAATGGAATTATACTGGTTAAACTTGAGTCTAATTCCATTCCTCTCTTACCATAGTGATACAGCACACTAGCCATGAAAAAAACATCAGCTGGTGAAGTGGGAGATGACCTACTTTGGAGTGTCATGTTAAGCCCCATCCCTAGAACACATTCATTATTCCAATATTAACTATTACAGTTTCCTTAAAGCATTCTATTCCCAGGGCCTTGGGCTGTTTGACCTGACTCTGAGTTCAGTTCCTTGGAAAAACCCCTATCCCTGGGGTATTATCGAGGACAGTAGCAATAAACTGGATTTAGTAACACACCATTTGGCTAAATTTGTGAATTTATTTTGAACAAAGAAGACTATGGATAAAAAGAATCCTGAAAGTTGGTAAAGAGAATAAGAGTAGTATAAGGGATTTTTATAATGCTCGAGTATATTACAGGATATCAAATAGGTGGCACATATGTGCATGTCTGTGCACATTACTGCAAAACAAGAGAAGAAAATAATGATACATAATAATACATCTTTCCCCTATCTTTGATGTTCTACTCAAATGGGAGGTCATAGCTGAGACTGAAATAAACTGTTTCAGAACAGAGGGAAATAAAAACTGGCTTACATTGTTTCATAAAATATTATAAACAGTCATTTATTTAATTCCAAAGTATGATCTTTCAAAACAGTTCTCTTTTATTGAGACAAAATCTCTCAATGTAGCCCTAGTTGTCCTGGAACTCTCTGTGTAGACCAGGCTGGCCTTGGACTCACAGAGATCCATCCTGCCTCTGTCTCCCAAGTGCTGGGATTAAAGGAATATGCCTCATTTCCCAGCTTCAAGAGCAACTTGTAAGAGGTCAAGCCAGAAAATAAACTAGAACTAAAGAAAAAAGATAGAGAAGAAAGTAGCAGCTCAACATTTCAAGAAATGTAGAATATACAGAATTAATCTAGGAAGGGCATTAAAATAAACAGCAACGAAGAATGAAACCCTTGAAGCAACAAGAAACATGGAGGAGGAGAAGACCTGGTCCCAAAGGGACTATAACGTATTGTTTTAAATGTCTAGCTTTCCAGAAGTGGTTAGACTGGATAATGGGGCTACAAATTATATCCAACTGAAAGAGAATTGACTCACGGCAGCAGATAATGCAAAAGCAGACAAACCCTGGGAGGATAGAGCTGACAAGAACCAGACAGAACCTGTACACACATGCAAACCTGTACACATTAACTTCCTCTCCCATTGATGCCAGGATAATGATTGCAACTTATTTTTAAAAGTTTAGAATAAAAAGTTTTTGTAAACTTAAAAAAAAGTTACAAGACATGGGAAGTAATTGAAAAGTGTGGTCCACAGGAAGAAACAAAAGCAGGCAATATGTAGAAAGTGTGAATGGGGGAAGATCTTCAAGGGTGAAGTAACAGGGGTGTAGTAAATCAGTAGTCATCTTAGATTCCAAGAACAGCAACGTCTCCAAGGACAGACCATTAACTAGCTATGAAGGAGGACTGCACCATGGGACTAAAGTTACTATCTTAAAGGACCCATATTGATCTCTTCAATTTATGATAACAGTAAGTCCTTTGGCTCATGTACAGGCTTCTAAGGACTTCTTTGGCTCACTTTGTAGGACCAGAGCTGGAAAAAAAAATGAGCAAGAACACATCCTGACCATCTTGGCCCACTGCCATGGTTTTTCCTCCAGTTAAGTCTAAAATCTCATATGAGTAACTGAAGGTGAATTTAGGGTCACTAGACTATACTTACTAATTCTCCTTTCTTAGCTTTCCTCCAGTACTCTTTTGGCATATTGAAATAGATGTCCAAGCCTAGACTGTTGGAGCTTCTGGAAACAGAGATTTTTGCCTTAAAATTCTGATTACAACATGACTTAAACAGAAACTCCCAGAAGAATAACACACTGTGAAAGTTAAGTAAATTTGCGATAGTGTTGCATATGAAAAATTATTTAAGCAATATTTGTCTTAAACAAAACCTTCCTCTTTTAAATGGAATGGAATAACTTTGTGAATGTTGCTGCTTAATTTCCCTACTCTAGTGGAATTTTAATATTCTTGCCTTACACTGTTCAAGCTTAGGAAATCTATAGTTACTACATTTTACCATGTGTCAGCACATTTAAAATTATAAAGCTATTTCAGAAATTTGTTTTGGTCCATCGTAATAGACATCATCTTTATTTTTAATCTTTTTTCTTTTTCCTTCAAGGTAGAACCTTGTTTGGATGTAATACTAAAAATAATACCAAAATTATATAGAGATCTCAAATTTCGTAGATGTTTTCACTTTCCCTCTTTAGTAGTCACAAGTCCCAGGGAATCTTACATGGTAAACTAATACAGACTGATAAACTTGGAATGATAAAGGCTGTGAAACAATAAGAACTCAAAGAGGTGCATGATAAACTCTTAATTTCTCAATTGCTTACTGTGGTTGATATGTGCCACCCACTGGTGAAAGTCATGTATTCACAGATTATAGGATCATGAGGAACCCAAAATTAGGAACTTCACTTCCATTAAGAGAAATAGGATAGTGTAGACAATTTATTTTTCATTGCTTGTCAACCACTAGATTTTTTTTAAAAAAAGTATTTTAAATTTGAAATTAAATACTTGAAATTTATATTGTTTAAATAACACATTCAAATTCTCATTTTGTACTTCTTACTAAAATAGAAAATCCATGAATGCTCTATGGAGGAGGTGTTATTGTTCTGTGAAGGGCATATAATTTTTAGAGTATATGAGATGAATATAAACAACATAGAAAAGTGAATAAGTACTTAATAATATTAAATGCCTTCAATGTATTTTTTTACTGAAAATTTGAAGAGAAAATACGCTTTTTATATTTTCCCCTATTTCTTTTATTGAAAATAATTTTTTTTCATGGAATATATTCTGGTTACTATTTCCCCTTCCCCAACTCCTATAAAATTCTCCCCATCTCCCTTACTTGCATATACATACCCTTTCTGTATATCTTTAGAAAACAAGCGGGCATCTAAATAATAACATTAAAATAAAATATGATAAAACAAAAATAAACAAACCAAATAGTACAGAAGTAACAAACAGAAACAAAAGGGCCAAAGAAAAAGCAAAAGAAACACATATAGATGCAGAGACACATGCTTTTGCACACTCAGGAATACCCCCAAAACCCAAAAGAAGCCATAACATACATAAGAAAGACCTATAAGGTTAAGAAAAAAGTCCTGATGGAACCTCCACACAACTCTACACCAGTTGTCAGCCAGCAGGTAAAACTCCAGCAGCCAGGCTCCCTCATCAACCGCCCCCCCCCATCGTACTCTGCATTCTACAAGTCCCACACCCTACCCCAATACCCATATGCCTGGGAACCCAGTAACTTCCTGAGACAAGGAATCCTCCAGCTCTCATTGGACCAAAAGATGAGTGACTCATCTCCCACCCAGAGAGTCCTGCCTCTAGGACCCAGGCCCTGAGACACAGCCAATTCCTAGGAACCCCCAACCAACTCTGCCCCATCTGTAGCCCATCAGGGAAAACTACTGCCGCCAGGCTCCCCCACCAAAACTCCCCATCAGACCCTGAAATCTACAAGACCCATGCCCTATCCTGATACCCATCACCCTGTGACACCAATGGCTTCCTGAGACACAGAATCTACCAGCTCTCATTGACCAAGAAAGAGCAATATGGTATCACCCAAACCTAGCCTCCTATGACAGCAATACCTGAACATGACAATGTAGAAGAAGCAGAGGAAAGTGACCTTAAAAATAGCTTCGTGAAGATGCTAGAGGCCTTGAAAGAAGAAATGAAAAATTCCCTTAAAGAAATTGAGGAAAAGACAAACAAAAAAATTTGAAGAAATAAATCCCTTAAAGAAAGTGAAGAAAAGCAATTAAACATGTGAAGGAAACAGTTCAAGATCTGAAAATTGAAATAGAAACAATGAAATAGACACAAACAGAGGGAATGCTGGAAATAGAAATTCTGAGTAAGTGAACAGGAAACACAGATGCAAGCATAACCAACAGAATACAAGAAATGGAAGAGAGACTCTCTAGTGTAGAGGATACAATAGAGGAAATAGATTCGTCAGTCAAAGAAAACACCAAATCCAAAAAAGTCATAACACAAAATGTGCAAGAAATCTGGGACACCATGAAAAGGTCAAAACTAAGAAAAATAGGGATGGAAGAAGGAGAAGAATACAAACTCAAAGGCACAGAAAATACATTCAACAAAATCATGGAAGGAAAACTTTCCAAACTTAAAGAAGTAAATACCTATGAAGATACAGGAAGCTTATAGAACACCAAATAGACTAGATCCCCCCTCCAAAAGTCCCCTTTCCACATAATAATTAAACCAATAAACACACAGAATAAGGAAAGAATATTAAGAGCAGTAAAGGAAAAGGGTCATGTGACTTAGAAAGGGAGACCTATCAGAATAATACCCAACTTCTCAATGGAGACTTTGAAAGCCAGAAGGTCCTGGAGAGACACAATGAAGACACTAAGAGACCATGGACGCCAGCATAGACTAATATACCTAGCAAATTTTTCAATCACCATAGATGGAATGAACAAGACATTCCAAGACAAAACTAGTTTTAAACAATACCTATCTACAAATCCAGCCCCACAGAAAGCACTAGAAGGAAAACTCAAACCTAAGAAATTCAGATACACCAATGAAAACACAGGCAATAGATAACCCCATAGCAGTAAATCCCAAAGAAGAGATATACACACACACTACCACCAAAAGATAACAGGAATTAACAATCACTGGTCATTAATATTCCTTAATATCAATGGACTTAATTCACCTATAAAAAGACACAGGTTAATAGAATGGATATGGAAGCAGGACCCATCTTTCTGCTGCATACAAGAAACACACCTCAACTTCAAAGACAGACAATTCCTCACAGTAAAAGGCTGGGAAAAGACGTTCCAATCAAATAGACTTAAGAAGCAATCTGGTGTAGCTATCCTAATATCTAACAAAATAGACTTCAAACTAAAATCAATCAAAAGAGATAGAAAAGGACATTACATACTCATTACAGGAAAGATCCACCAAGATGAAGTTTCAATCCTGAACAGTTATTCCCCCAATACAAGGGCACCCACATATGTAAAAGAAACATTACTAAATCTTAAATCACACATCAAACCCCACACATTAATAGTGGGAGACTTCAACACCACTCTCTCACCACTGGACAGATCTGCCAGATCAAAACTTAACATAGAAATAAGGGAGCTAACAGATGCTACGATTCAAATAGACTTAATCAATAGCTACAGAACATTCCACTATAACAAAAAAGAATATACCTTCTTCTCGGTATTCTATGAAATCTTCTCTAAAATCAGCCACATACTCGGTCACGAAACAAATCTCAACAGATACAAAAAAATTGGAATAACCTCCTGTGTTCTATCAGATCACCATTGATTAAAGTTAGATTTCAACAACAACAAAAATTACAGAAAGCCTACAATCTCATGTGTTGTAGGATGGTCTGTATGTCAAATTACTCTGATTGGTCAATAAATAAAACACTGATTGGCCAGTGGCTAGGCAGGAAGTATAGGCGGGACTAACAGGAGAAAAGAACAGGAAAGTGGAAGGAGACACTGCCAGCCACTGCCAGGACAAGCAGCATGTAAAGATGCCGGTAAGCCACGAGCCACGTGGCAAGGTATAGATTTATAGAAATGGATTAATTTAAGATATAAGGACAGTTAGCAAGAAGCCTGCCACGGCCATACAGTTTGTAAGCAATATAAGTCTGTGTGTTTACTTGGTTGGGTCTGAGCAACTGTGGGACTGGCAGGTGAGAGAGATTTGTCCTGACTGTGGACCAGGCAGGAAAACTCTAGCAACACTCATGGAAACTGAATAATGCCCAAATGAATCACCAATGGGTCAAGAAAGAAATAAAGAAATTAAAGATGTGCTAGAATTCAATGAAAATGAATATACTACATACCCAAACTTATGGGACACTATGAAAACAGTGCTAAGAGGAAAATTCATAGCATTAAATGCCCACATCTCACACTAGTGACTTAACAGCACAACTGAAAGCTCTAGAACAAGAAGAAGCAAAGTCACCCAGGAGGAATAGATGCCAGCAAATAATCAAATTGAGAGCTGAAATCAATAAAATAGAAACAAAGAGAACAATACAAACAATCAATGAAACAAAGAGTTGGTTCTTTGAGAAAATCAGCAAGATAGACAAGCCCTTATCTAAACTAACCAAAAGGCAGAGAGAGAGAACATCTAAATTAACAAAATCAGAAAGGAAGAGGGAGAGATAACAGCAGATAACAAGGAAATCCAGAGAATCATCAGGTCATACTTCAAACACCTGTACTCCACAAAATTGGAAAATCTAAAATTTCTGGATTTTCTGGATAGATACCACATACCAAAGTTAAATCAAGACCAGATAAACAATTTAAATAGACCAATAACCCCTAAGGAAATAGAAACAGTCATTAAAAGTCTTCCAAACAAAAATGTCCAGGATCAGATGGTTTCAATGCAAAATTCTACCAGATTTTCAAAGAAGAGTTAATACCAATACTCTTCAAATTGTTCTCCACAATAGAAACAGAAGGAACGTTACCAAACTCCTTTTATGAGTCTACAATTACTCTGATTCCAAAGCCACAAAAAGACACAACAAAGAAAGAGAATTACAGACCAATCTCCCTCATGAAATTGATGCCAAAATACTCAATAAAATATTGGCAATCTGTCTCCAAGAACACATCAAAAAACTATCCACCATGATTAAGTAGGCTTCATCCCAGAGATGTAAGGATGGTTCAACATACTAAAGTCTGTCAATGTAATACACCATATAAACATCCTGAATGAAAAAAAAAGCACACACATGATCATTTCATTAGATGCTGAAAAACCTTTGACAAAATCCAACACCCCTTCATGATAAAGGTCTTGAAGAGATCAGGAATAAAAGGAACATACTTAAACATAATATAGGCAATTTACAACAAGCCAACAGCCAACATCAAATTAAATGGAGAGAAACTCCAAGCAATTCCACTAAAATCAGAAACAAGACAAGGCTGTCTGCTCTCCCCATATTTATTCAATATTGTACTTGAAGTTCTAGCTAGAGCAATAAGACAACAAAAGGAGATCAAGGGTATACAAATTGGAAAGGAGGAAGTCAAACTTTGGCTATTTGCAGATGATATGATAGTCTACATAAGTGATACCTAAAAGTCTACCAGGGAACTCCTACACCTTATGAACACCCTCAGTAATGTGGCAAGATACAGGATTAACTAAAAAAAAAAATCAGTAGCCTCCTATATACAAATGATAAATGGGCTGAGAAAGAAATCAGAAAAAAATCCCCCTTTACAATAGCCACAAACAATATAAAATACCTTGGGGTAACTCTGACTAAGCAAATGAAAGACCTGTATGATAAGAACTTTAAGCCTCTGCAAAAAAGAAATTGAAGAAGATATCAGAAAATGGAAAGATCTCCCATGCTCTAGGATAGGTAGGATTAACGTAGTTGAAATGGCAATCTTACCAAAAGCAATCTACAGATTCAATGCAATCCCCATCAAAACACCAACACAATTCTTCACAAACCTGGAAAGAACAATACTCAACTTCATATGGAAAAACAAAAAACCCAGGATAGCTAAAAGAATCTTGTACAACAAAACCACCTCTGGAGGTATCACCATTGCTGACCTCAAGATCTAATATAGAGCTATAGTAATAAAAACAGCTTGATATTGGCATAAAAACTGACATGTGGACCAATGAAATTGAATTCAAGACCCTGACGTTAATCCACAAACCTATGAACACCTGATTTTTGACAAAAAAGCCAAAACTGTACAATGGAAAAAAGAAAGCATCTTCAACAAATGGTGCTGGCATAACTGGATGTCAACATGTAGAAGATTGTAAATAGATCCATATCTATTGCCATACACAAAACTCAAGTCCAAGTGGATTAAAGACCTCAATATAAAACTAGTTACACTGAACCTGATAGAAGAGAATGTAGGAAATAGTCTTGAATGCATTGACACAGGAGACTACATCCTAAATATAACATCATTAGCACAGACACTGAGAGCAACAGTTAATAAATGGGATCTCCTGAAACTGAGAAGCTTTTGTAAGGCAAAGGACATAGTAAATGTAACAAAACAACAGCCCACAGAATGGGAAAAGATTTTCACCAACCCCACATTTGACAGAGGGCTGATCTCCAAAATATATAAAGAACTCAAGAAACTAGAATTCAAAATAAGGAACAATCCAACTAAAAACTGGGCTATAGAGCTAAACAGAGAATTCTTAAAGGAAGAATTTCAAAAGGCCGATAGACATTTAAGAAATTGTGAAGCATTCTTAGTCATCAGTGAGATGCAAATCAAAATGACTCTGACATACCATCTTACACCTGTCAGAATGACTAAGATCAAAAGCACTGAAGACAGCTTATGTTGGAGAGGATGTGGAGCAAGGGGAACACTCCTCCACTGATGGTGGGAGTGCAAACTGGTACAGCCACTCTGGAAATCAGTATGGCAGTTTCTCAGAAAATTGGGAATCAATCTACCTTGAGACCCAGCTATATCACTCTTGGGCATATACCCAAGGAATGCTCACTTATACCACAAGGACATATGCTCAACTGTGTTCATAGCAGCATTATTCATGATCATCAGAACCTGGAAACAACCTTGATGCCACTCAACTGAAGAATGGATTAAGAAAATGTGGTATGTATACACAATGGATTACTACTCAGCAGGGAAAAACAGTGACATCATGAAATTTGCAGGCAAATGGATGGAACTAGAAAAAAATCATCCTGAGTGAGGTAACCCAGACTCAGAAGGACAAACATGGTATGCATCCACTCATAAGTGGATATTAGATGTAAAGCAAAGGATAATCAGACAACAACCCATAACTCCATAGAAGCTAGTTAACAAGGAAGACCCTAAGAGGGATGCATGGATTGTCCTGGGAATGGGAAATAGATGAAATCTCCATGAGTAAACTGGAGTGGTAAACTGGATGAGGGATGGGCAAAGGAGGACAGGTGATAGGGGATGAGATCATAAGGGAATGGGATGTTTGAGCTGGAACAGGGATAGAGGGGGAAAGCAATGAAAATGATACCATGATAGAGGGTGATATCATGGGGATAAAGAGAAACCCGGTACTAGGGAAGTTGCCAGGAATCCCCAAGGATGACTCCAGCTTGGACTACTAGAAATAGTGGAGAGGGTGCCTGAGCTGAACATTCTTACTCTAGTAATCAGACTGGTGAATACCCTGTCATCACAGAGCTTCTCCCCAATGGCTGATGGAAGCAGATGCAGAGATTCACAGACAAACACCAGGCAGAGCTCCAGAAGTCCAGTCAAAGAGAGAGAAGAGGGATTGTAAGAGCAAGTGCATCAGGATCATGATGGGGAAACCTGCAGAGATGACCAAACAAAACTAGTGGGAACTAATGAAAGTTGGATCAATGGCTGTGGAGCCTGCATGGGACTGGACTAGGCCCTCTGCATGTGTAGACAGTTGTGTAGCTTGATCTGCTTAGGGCCCCCCCTGGTAGTAGGATCAGAATCCATCTCTGGTGCATGAGCAGGCTTTTTGGAGCCCACTACCTATGATGGAACACCTTGTGCAGCCTTGAGGCAGGGGGAAAGGCTTGGACTTGCTTCTACTGGATGTGCCTCCCCATGGGAGCCTTGCCTTCTTGTTTGGGGGAGTTGAGGGTAGAGTGGGAGGGGGAGGCTGGGGGGTTAGGAGGAGGGAAGAGGGGGATCTTTGTTGTGCAAAACGAATGGAAAAAATTCTTAATAAAAAATGAAAAAACAAAAAACAAAAAAGGGTGGATGGTTGAGTCTACTTTTGAACAACCACTAGTATAAAATATTTTACATTGTGTTGAATTTTTGTATGTTAATACAAATTTAAAGTTAATTTTGTTATACTGTATATATGCTTCTATTCTTGTTTAAGGTATTATACGTATGCAGCTCATTTAAAAATGTAAAGATTTAGCCCTTGAAAGCTATTTAGGATAATAAAGAAATACAGGTTAATAGTCATCTATAACAATCAAACTTATCATCATGTCAGATATATTTTCAAGGTTATACAGAAATATATTTTATATAGGTGATCTTCAAACACTTTAAAGACCTACAGAATATGGCATTTAAATTTTTAGAATAACAAAAAGGCTTTTCATGACAGTGAGTCTTGTTTGCTCCTGGCAGCACCAATCTACTTCAAAAAAGGATGATGGGCATTGAAGAATCTTCTTATGGAGTTTGCTTTTTTGTGGCAAAAGCTAGCCATTTGGGTAAGAAACTGCCTCGACTACTGGTAATAGAACACAAAAGAAAGCAACTGCCAAACTTTGCCAAGACAGGGTAGGACAGTCCTTCAAAAATTCATGCTTCACAGTCTGTCAGATATTCTAGGGTTGTTTACCAAAGATGGATGCCCCAACACTACAGAGGAGCCTTGGGGTGACTGTCCAGGCAGCAAGATGTCTCTGTTGATTCTTAGTTTTGGAAGTTACTTACTCTAAACTTCCTATTTACTCAGGTAATAGTATATCTTTCTTGTGTCTTTGATGGGGTTAAAGACTATAGATAGTTATATATAGTTACAATTTCCCTTAATCATGATAGAAATTAAATTAGGTACAAAACTTTGGACTCATGAAGAGAGGATAGATAATGGAGTGTTTTCTCTGAATTTGCCAAATACAGCTATATTGAAAATTGTGAATGTTATTCTAATCTGATAATTGTTCTTTTTGTTTACAATTTCATTATGTTAGAGTTAAAAACCTTTCCTTTCTATTTAGACAAAAAGGAGGAAATATTGTGGAAAATTCCTTTGCACTGTGTGAAGATGTATCACTGTGATTGGTTTAATAAAGAGCTGAATAGCCAGTAGTTAGGCAGGAAGAGGTTAGGTGGGACTTCTGGGGACAAAGACATCTCAGAGAAGGAGAAAGGCAGGGTCACCAACTGGACACAGAGGAAGCAGGACATGCAGGAGGAGAAGTGAAAGCCATAAGCCATGTAGCAGCACAGAGATAAATAGAAATGGATTAATTTAAGTTATAAGAGCTAGTTAGAAACAAGCCTAAGCTAAGGCCAAATTTTCGTAATAAGAACTCTCTGTGTCATTATTTGGGAGCTGCCTGGCAGGATATAGAAAGACCCATTACATACTTTCCTGTTGTATGTATTAGTGTATACTTATAAGGTGTGATCCCATTGTATTCAGTTAAATGTCAGTTTGGACTTGCTGGGAAAATGGAACTTCTGATATTAGTGATAAAAGTAAGACCAGACAGTGGCATCTTGTGGCCCCAAAATGAATTAAAATTATGTGTTTTCTTTCCATTATCATCTATAATGTGATAAAAATGTGTGTTCTACCCCCACATTATATTGAATGATATGAATGAAACAATATTTATTTAACGTTAGTTATTATAGTTATATATAATTACATATGTTACATATATAAATCATATAGATTACATGATGTTTATTGTATTATTTATTTTCTTTCCCACCATCCTTGTATAGGCATACAGGATTTGTGGGGAAGAGTTATAAATTTAGGTTTCTGTCAATTGTCAAGGAAATATATGATAATCTGTGAAGCAATGAACTATGAATGGTATCTACTTACATTATGAATTGTATTTGAGATTAGACAAATAGAAACAAACAAAAAAGGATAATGCTTATATTATTAGAACTAGATTTAGAGAAAACATTAACACTTATAAGAGAAAATATATCTTTTGCTTTCTTAAATTAAAATCAAAATACTGATAGTATTTAAAGTTTATTGCTTTGTCCTATCTGTTAAATAGAGACATATAGCATTTGGAACAAAGTGCCCAACATTAAGCAAAGTCTTGTTTATGTTAGTTTTTTCATTTACTTTAACGAATGTTGTTTATCTGCCTGTAGTCAAATGACCTCTGCAAGAACAAGAATGCAAACTAAATTAATATTATTATTTTGTGAATGTATTGAACTATTATTAATATTCTAAGGCTGTACATCTCTAAGGATGAAAGAAGGGAAAAGCAATAATAACTATATCATAATCTATATGAAGATAAAAAAATCAAGAACTCTAGATTCTTTAATATCTTTAATATCTGTCATTGTGATTTTTTATGAATATACTATCTGCCATTCTTTTATACTTGGAATTGAACCTATGTGTATTCCCCAGCTTTCTGTCACTCTAATAAAATGCCTGAGATAATTAATTTAGGAAGACAAAAGATTCATTTGGCTTATGGTTTTATAGGTCCAGTGTATGACTGAGCAGACTTTCTGCTTTTTGGCTGTTGGTTTCATTATTGATGGCAATGTTAGGGGCTAAGTGGTAGAGCAAAAGGAAGGGGAGATACTGCTAACACTACATTCAGGGCCTCTAACTTAATGACAGATGAACTTCTCATAAGACCTATCCAATAATGTCCAGAGTTTTTTTCCCAATAAGATCATTCTGGGGAATAAGCCTATAACACAGGGGCCTTTGGTGTTTTCTGATTTCCAAATTATAGTATCTGCTAATGATTTTTTTCCTTAGAGTATGGAATATACAGTGAAATTATTATATATTTTTGATTGAATATTTGGGAAGAAAACATTTCATTAAAAATATTAATACACATGTTTAGATATGTACTCCTCAAAATCTAGAGTAATCTCATGAATTTATTTTCAAGGAGAAAGGAAATGTTAATTTACTTCTTGAAAAAAAATCCCTGACACAGTGTCAAGTATATACAAGTACATAAGGTTAACAAGGACTTTGCTTAATCTTGCTGATAGTTTTGTGTGTATGCCTAAGGGTAAGATTAAGTTAACAATACAAATTCTAAGTCAGCCCTGTGGAGTACATAAGGACTGGAGAAAGAGTAATAGAATAAAATAATTATTTTAAAGAAAAAAATAAGTAGAGCTTTCTTGTATAGCAATTTCTTCCAAATTAAAATAGTCTTTAATAGGCTTGTTAAATAAAACTCAGTAAGCAAACAAAATGAACAAGGCTTAGAAAGCAAACAGCTCAGAATTCTCAGACTGTTTCTGAAATTTACAGGATTCATAAGCAGTAACAATTGTCAGGGAGAGTAAACTCTGTGATATGCTGAGCTTCTTGTAACTTGTATTAAAAAAAAAGCACCAGGGATACAGATTTCATGAGTCATCACCCATGCACTGGGATGGGCTTTTCCATAATGCAACTGCCTTTGAGTTATCTATGCTCCTGAAAATAAAATAAGCCCTCAACCACACTCATGTAAACAATCTTTATAAAGTTTCTGGTTAACTAAGCTTGACTTGGGTGGGAACACTCTTTGATCTGTTGTTGGCGCTTTCTCTGGGGTGAATAGGCATTTTGTGTGTGTGTGTCTCTCTCTAGGGAGATTCACAGGACAAGCATTCTCATGGATGGCACTGGTGGTGAGATGGCAGAGAATCAGCAGAGTCCACAATGCCTGGTGAAAGAATATACATGCCCAACAGACATGGTGGTACTCAGCTGATGCCCAGCAAATGATGGATGGATACACAGTGGTAGATGTTGGAATCCCAGTGGGAAATGATGAACGCCTAATTAGACATGATGGAACCCAGTGACAGATGATGGATGACCAGCAGATACTGTGAGTGACAATAGACAATGGTGAAAATATATGAATTTCATGAAAATCCAAAAGAATTGCAGCAATGTATGACACAAATTGATTTGGTAATGATCATGTGAGACAATCCCTGGGATTATCTAGTGATGTCCAGACTGTATAGGTATTCTTTCATAGAAAGTACTTACTAGCAAGTGCAGACATTAAACGAGGCAATACATTTAATATATCAAATTTAAAGTTTTGTCTTTTGTGCTCACTTCTATAAGGCCTATCACAAACTTAAACACTATCATAGGTCGAATGAGTAACATTAGTGAGTAAGACAACTAAATGTGAAAAATTGGGGGATTGTAGAAAACTCAGCAAAGATGGAACTTACACACTGTTAAAAGCCATTCAAATCACAAATCTTAAAAACTGTTGACCAGTCAATGGTTGAAATTCAACTGCAGGCAGTGGGCAACAAAGGCAAATAATCTGTAATCATGTCCATTTTTCAATTTTCAATTTTCAGTTAATTTATGTTTGTGTGTGTATTTGTTTCCCTATCTGTCTATATGTACCATGTGTGAAGTACCCGTAAAGTCCAGAAGAGACTATTATAATCCCTGGAACTGTTGTAGGCGGTTGTGAGCCACTTGATGTAGGTACTGTGAATTGAGCCTGTTACTATTATTTTGCTAAGTTAATATAGGATCTAAATACTTCCTAAAGTGGTACCTCTATACCCATAAATCAATGCAGATCTCAGTCCCAACCAAGAAGCTTCTTTTTGCAGTAGATAGCAGTGAATACAGAGACACAAATGATCAATGCCATCACTGGTACACCTAAATCACAAAGCCTCCCACCAAAGCTCAGGGAACATCCCTTAAGAAAGTGTTGGAAAGATTGTAAGAACTAGAAGTTGGAGAAAAACAAAATGAAAGATAGAGCTTTAAAGAGCAGGTAGTCAATAATGTTAATTTCTCTCCAGTTTATTTCCTATGTCCTTCCCAGTTTCCATTAACATAAATTGCTGCTTAATTCTCTTTAAAGACAGGCAATCCTGAGTTTTGCACACTGCCAATGCTCGAAAAAGATTCAGAGTAATTTTAGTTACCGAACTTATTTCTGACCAGCATATTTCTTGACACTAATAAATAGAAAAATTAAACCTACTGTTATAAATACATGAGAAGAAGTGGGTTTTGTAGAAAATGAACTGAGATGAATTATCCTTCAGATGAGCTTTATTAGAGGAGGTGGCCCAAGAGCTTCATTAGGAGATTCCTTCATCATTGATATCATAATGGGAATCCCAAAGGCAAAGTACATTCAATTCACCTCACTTCCAAAGAATTGATGGAGTGCTCTTCCTCTTCCAAAGCAGGTGAGTGGTCAGGAGAATACACATCATATGACCTAGGATATTGGCTAGAAATCAGGATCTGGGAATCAGAGGAAGGGGAAAGGCTTGCAGCTGCAAGGAGGAACCTGTAACTATAGGAGATTCAAGGTCCTGTGCCATTTATAAGCTCTTAAGAGAGAGACAGAGCATGGCCTGACTTCTTGGGAAGAGAGAGGAGCCAGAGTGTCTGTAACCTAATATCTATAATAGTCATTTTCTCAAAGGATTTAATTAAGTAAGCAGATGAGTATGACTACTAGTCATATAGAAAAATACTAACCCTAATATAGAAAAATAAGCAGGAATATTTTAAAATATTGAAAAGAATGATATTGGTGTTTACTTCTTTTAGTTCATTAAAATTTTCAATTTATAGTGATACAACCTTAAACTAAGACAAAAAGTTAATAAATCAGTAACATATTTTCTCATTAAATGTAATGGTTTGAAAAAAATTGCCCCCATAGGCTCATAAGGAATGGCACTATTAGGAGGTATGGCCTTGTTGGAGTAGGTGTGGCCAAGATAGAGGAAGTATGTCGCTGGGTGTGGGCTTTGAGGTTTCAAATGCTCAAGCCAGGCCCAGTGTCATTCTCTCTTCCTGCTGCATAAGGATCCAGCTGTAGAACTCTAAGCTACTGTACAGCACCAAATCTGCCTGCATGCTGCCATGCTTCCCACCATGAGGATAAAGGACTAAACCTCTGAACTATAAGTCAGACCCTGTTAATGCTATCCTTTATGAGTTGCTATGGTCCTGGTGTCTCTTCACATCAATAGAAACCCTAAGTAAGGCATTAAGTAAGGTAAAATCTATTTTCATGCATAGTTGTTTAGTTGCTTAAGTTATCTGCTAGTAATGAATTGAGAAACCCATTAAACCCGTTTCTCTCAAATCCCCTCTATGGCCAGTTTGGTTAAAGTCTTACAATAAGTTATAAAAGTGATGTCATAACAAAGTAAATCATGGCAATCGTGAAAAAGAACTTGGAATGATATAGTTACATTATGGTAAAATGAATACACACACACACACACATATATGTATATATACTCAATCTGTGTATGTGTACTTTATAAATATGGAAGGCACCTTAGTGATACATGGCAAACACTGTGACATGTTGTCATGTGTTTGAACAAAAACTAAATATACACTTGGTACTATGCTGCACAGTGAGATAGAAAAAGAAAGCAATCTTGTATTTTTTTATTTTCCTATAGTCTATTTGAATAATTTTTGAGATTTGTAATTTTACAAGTTCCTCTCTATTCCTTATAAAGCATAGTAAGTGAATGAACAGCACTAGGTTGATTCCTACAATATTTGAGTGAATGGCAATATGGTATATTGAGTAGAGCCATGGGTGCAAAATGAGGTATGGATTTCCTATGTTGTGCAAGTATACTAGAAATTATTATTCCATGATTTTGCAAAAGACAGAATCAGATATTAAAAAATCTAGGTGTCAGAGAGCATGGTTTCATTTCATTCATCAATGGATTTGTGCAGAACACTACAAATATATAAGTAATTCAACAAGTTTATATTGATTGGAGTTCTGTGTAAAAGTCAATATGCCTTAGATATTTTTAAAGCTTGAAAATAAAGTCAAGACATATCATTTTAGGCTTGTAAGATCTATGTTTAGGTTGAGTTTTCAACAAAATATTCTTCTCTTAATGTGTGGAGTGTGTGTGTGTTTGTGTGTGTGTGTGTGTGTGTGTGTGTGTGTGTGTGTGTGTGTGTGT
>CABHPR010149237.1:118164-132545 GCA_902168415.1 Peromyscus melanophrys | reverse complement strand
TGTGTGTGTGTGTGTGTGTGTGTGTGTGTGTGTGTGTGTGTGTGTGTTGTATTTGTATGTGTGTCTAACATATGTGTCCATGTGTATGTGGAGGCCAGAGGTCAAACTCAGGTACTAATTGTTCTCTGTCTTAAATTTTTAAAATTTTACGTATCTATTCATTTTATGAGTATTTTGTCTGCATGTGTATCTGTGCATGAAATGTGTGCCTGGTGGCTGTGGAGGTCAGAAAAAGGTGGTGGATCCCCTGGGATGGAAATTACAAATGTTTGTGAACCACCATGTGGATTCCTATGGAAGTGCATACAGCCAGTGCTCTTAACCACTGAGCCACCTCACCAGCAGTAGTACCACACTTTGGGAGATAAGGTTTCACTGAAACTCAAGTTCACTCACTGATTTTGATAAGGAGGATTAAAATGAGATAAATTTTCTTACTGCACTTCTATCTAGGAATAAGATGTACTGTGTCCTGCTTCTGTTATATTGCTTACTTCCTGACTCAGCTAGCCCCCTCCCCTCCTAAATTTGAGAGGCAGATACAGAATACCTGTCTTAACATGTCATTTTTGCTTCTGTAAAGTGCTGCTCATGCACCTTAGTCACATAACTTCAAACCCCCAATGCATTAATAACAAAAGAAACCCAGAATAATGCTGTACAGTCTATAAACTTTGAAGTAACTGTAGTTAATAGTTTCTCGCCTGAGCACCAGCTCACTGCATCTGCTGCTGGCCAGCTTAATAAAGATGAGTTCTCCAACTCTTCAAATGCTCCCTTGGTTTTCCAGAGGCCTTATTTCTGCAGCAATTTGTCCAGAATGGGTAGCTAGAAAGCCTCAAGGATTCCCCTGCCTCAGTCTCCCCAGTGCTGGGATTACAGGCATACATTACATGCCTGGCTATTTATCTGGGTGCTGTATATCATATTCAGGTCTTCAGATTTGCACAGCAAATGTTTTACTGACCTAGCCATCTCCAATCCCAGAATACATTATTTTAAAATTATATTTATTTTTAAATTTATGTGTATGTATGTGTTCCTGTTTGTATATACACAATGTTGTGCACAGATACCCAAGAGGATGACAGATTTATTGGAATTGGAGTTGTAGGCCGTTGTGGGTCAGCATGGTACTCTGCAAAAGCATTGAGTGCTATTAACTACTGGGCCCCAATTATACATTTTTAAGCCAAGTTTGTAGCAATTTCTTATAGAAGTTATCAGAAAGAAATATATTATATTTTCTTATCATTTTATTCCAGAACTATGAGAAAACTAATTTGCTTTTCAATCCACCTAGTCAGTGGTTCTTAGTTGCGGCAACCTTTGTGAAATAATACTACTTTTGTGTTTACTGTTTTGAACAGTTGTTGTGAATGACTGTCCTCAAAGCCAAGTAGCCACCATCTTGGGAGTTCAGCGGCACCCCCTTGCACAAGAATTATCCCAGCTGTGCTTGGTGCCTGTTTATGCTCTCTTTTAGAGTGATGGAGAGAGTCAGGTTAAAATGAGAAGTATAGTAATCACATTATATAAAGCACATGCAAATAAAGTCTTTGGAAAATTTATTATGGCATGAACATCTGCTCTTACCAGCATCTTACAGAAAATGCTAACTATTGTATTGAGGCAAAAGGCATGTCTTATAACTGGCATATGAAACATACAATTGTGTATATCTATTGGGAACCTTATGATGTTTCAATATATTTATACATTGTGCAAAATAAATATATGTATCTTCTTGAAGACATTACATTTTCATGATAAAATCATGCAAAATCCTTTGTTCTAGGTTACTGAAATATGCATCACATTATTATTTATAACCACCTGACTGTGCAATTGTGTCACAGAACTTATTATTCCTAACTCACCATCTTATCTTTATTCTCAATAGGAAAGAGTAGGGAATTGCCTTTAGTCTCCATTGATGTAGACAGAGGAGCCCACCTCATCAGTGGACGTGGTTGTTTTTTTTTTTTTAATTCCATGCCTTGGTTTGTTTGAATATGTGAACTTTGGGGGAGTCACTGTTGCATCATTCCTTAAAGTACTGAATTCCCCTGTCAGTAAACACTGTCATATTCTTTAAGGTATTGCATAGTATTTTGAGGTGTATAGCAGAGAAAAGTGAACCCACACCATCTTGTCCTTGATTCAAGCATTTTAAATCTTATAGAATAATTGTAGGTTTTTCTTAAAAGATGTGCCTGGAATACATAATTGATACTATGGAATACATCTATTTTGAGACTATTTCTTAGAAGTGACTGTGGGTAGAGACTAGTAATTCTGAAGTATGTGAGGAAGATGGGTGTAAGGCTGGCAACTGGGAATGCAAACACCTATGGTTAGATCCTGTTCTCTGAGGAATTGGGTACTATAGTGACTTTAGTATCAGCTATTTAGATGACACTTATGCCCCTTTGCAATTTGCCAGTCTGTATGCAGAAATAGACTTAAATTATTTGTGAAATAACCATTTGTGATATTCTTTGGCATACTGCATCAGTCAGTCGGTTATGGATTATGAACCTTAAAATTCAGAGGCATGATTCTCTCTTTTTAGAGAGTTAAAGGTGACATAGTTGACATAGAAGAAAGTGTCTACAGAACAGAAAGAAAAAAATAACAAGAGTTCAAGAAAAAGAGACCATGAATTTGAAAAAATGGGGGAGGGGTCACATGGGAGGGTTTGAAGCAAGGAAAGCGAAAGGGGAAATGTTATAATTCTATTATAATCTCAAAAATATTTATAAAAAAGTAATAATACTCTAAGTAATAGATACTCTGAACATAGATGGGGAAAAGTTCACAAGACCCCACCCCTAGATGAACAAGTACTGGAAGTCAATGACTAATGAGAGGGAGAATCGGTGTTCTCCAGGGACAAGCTCCCTAATATGCTATCCAATCCCAAGTGATCAGCCCTGAAAAATGTGTACATATGAGCAATACAAAATGGAATCACTAGGTTTTGTGGGTCATGAATTTGAGAGGCAACTGGGGGGAAGAAACAGAAGGAATTGAAGAGGGGAGAGAAATGGGTGGGTTTGATGTAATACAGTCTATTCATGTATAAAATTTTTAAAATGTAAACATTTAAGTAAAAAATGATTTTTCAATTTAAATTATGAACTCATAAATACATTTGAATATTGTCATGTATGCTAATCTCTGCTGTACTATGCTAAATATGCTAAGAAAAGATACCAAATGCAATACTTTATTTCATTCTGAAATTCCTGGTCTGAATATACAAAGCCCTGGAGTTTCTATTTCATTATATTAAAAAGTCAATGAGATTTACCAAACTTAACAGTGTGTGCTTATTTGGATTAAGAGTTTAATTATATATATATATATATTCTGAGGATACAGTGTGACATTTCTCAATGTTGTCTATTTAAAATATATTTTTAATGAAACCAGAGCCTAAATGAGAACACTACCCATAACCATTGCCATGGTGGATCTACAAAAAATTTGGAGTTCCAAGGTAGAAAGAAAATTATAGCAGTGATATAACAATTATAACAGCAATAATAATGTCTTACTAGACACCTAAGGAAATCATTAAAGAAGCAAAAGCAGAAAAAAATACAAGTATAGCCATTTTGAAATGTACTGTGATATATATACCCAGTGATATCTGAAGGATTCTGAATGTCTAAAATAGCTTCATTTTTCAGTTTTTAAACCAGCACACTTACCTTCTTGACACTGTATAGATCAGCCTGACTTCTAATTGTTCTCCAGATTACCTTTCATGTTCTTGTCTCACCACTCCATGATTTTTTTATGGGATTAAACTCAGGCATGTGTTCTATGACTGAGCTATAACGCTCTCAGTGCACCTCCTGAGTTTTCAAGGGCAAATCATGAGTATCAAAGTGGAATAATTTAAAATACAAATGGGTGTCAGAATCAACTTAATTTACATTCAGATCTTAACTCTGATATTTTTCTAGTCTGATGATGTGACCTTGAGCAAGGCATTACTTAAATGAGAAATGAATAATCCACATGTGGGCAGAAGTTTGTTGTTATTAGTTTTTACACTAGCATCAGTACTGAGAAGTGTAGTTGGTATAAAATAAGTAGTCAAAAAGTGGCTGTGTCATGGATTGTTTTCAATTTCCATACCTACAAAATCAGATTTTTGTGAAGTTTAAAGTGATAAGATAACAGCTGTTTAAGTCTTGACATGTTACTATAGCCAAAGTCCGATGACACTTTGTCCTTCAAAAAATTTACCATCTTCACAAAGTCTTATTGAAATGTCCTTACCCCAATGTGCTCTAATTGTGTAAAAGATGCTCATTGTCATTACTCTCCAATCTGACGTGTGTAAATTTTTCTGTGTGGCTAATACTAGATAATGCTGGTGTTTTGATTAGGTCACTTCCACTTTCCACTGCAGGTATCAACCTAGGTTTGTCTCTTTTACAATGGGGACTATATATCTATACTGTCTGTTGTAGTGTTTTTAAAAAGGCCCTCTCAAGCCAGGTAGCTTCTTTGCCTGCCACGTAGGAAATACATGAGAAGGGTCAGATGTGTTTACTGTAGTGAGCGAAGTTACAATTAACCATGTGTTCAGCAACTTGCATAAAGATACGATTCTAAATAGGGTTAGCAACCTGAGTAAGCTAAATACGTATTGTAAGTTTCATTTAAAGTAATGGAAAATGACATGGATTAAACATAATACTTCAAGGACATATTCAATGACAGGATAACTGGTGGGAAATAAGAGCTGGGGGAAAAGAATTATTTAAATAATGACAGGGTAAATATTACCAATTCAGTGCTCCCAAGTAACTTTAGCAGACACAAAGCAGTCCATCACTTGTTTTTACCAGCTCATGGTGAATTGAACACATTGCTGTTACACAATGTTTACTCATTTCCTCGCTATGGAACTGTGTTTAATCAGAAAAATAAATAAAAATAAAGCATGCTTTGTTGCTACAATGAGATAATAGTGATCTTTCCCCGTAAACTAATAAAGGTCTTGAAAATCTCTGCTTAATTAATCTTGAGCCTAAAAATAGGTCTTGAAAATCTCTGGTTAATTAACTTTGAGCCTAAGTTCTGTTAGCATGTGGATACGGAATGAGCTCATAATATTACTTTGAACTAAAAACAGTTCTGTGAATGAAAACACACATAATGAATTAGAGTGTAATGGAAAGAGATACTTTGAGGTTAAATCCAGTTTCTTTTAAAAATGTGGTTAATAAATGTTTTTTCACACTTATCTATTTATTTATTAATGATATCTATACAGCCTCCTTGGTGACTCACCTATCCATCTCAGCTCATTTTTTAAATTAGCTCTTTGTTTTCCTTATTTACTTTTTGTTAGGTACATTGCTGCTGAAAGTTGTCTGCCACAGCTTCCTTTTCATTCAGTTAAGTGTCATTGTTTAATGCTCATAAAGCATAATTTATCTCCTCTTTTGTGTCTCATTTACAGTTTTGTCCAGAATTGAGTAGCTAGAAATCCTTCATCTGACTTGAGCAGTGTCACCTTTTACTAAAAGGATGAGACGAAAGCCAAGAAAGAAGCTCCTGAGAGGCTAGTCCCTCCTCAAGTGTTGCTCCTGTGGCTGGCCTTTCCTTACCCCTAGCATAGAATTTCCTAGAGAAACTTCCTGTGGGCAGATTCCTCTCTTTTGTTCTTCATTCCTCTTCCTTGAGGTATTTGGGAAGCTGCCAAAGGTGTAAATGACTGTATTTTCTGTCACCAGTTTTTCTCCCTTGACTTTTCACTACAAGAACCTTAGGTTCCAATAACAGTTCTAAGAACTCAAGTATCATAAGGACTTTTTCCCTTTGTTGTCTTGTAGAACATTAGTAGCTTTGCAATTAGCTTTAAATTCCATTTGAGTTAGTTTTTCTTAGGTGTGAAATCTTAGGAGGATTGAGATTTGTTGTTACATATGATAGCCAATAATTCCAGTAATATTTGTTGGAAAGATTGCTTTTTTCCTCCATGGAAATGTATTTGAGCCTTTGCTGTATTTGTCAATTTTTCAATCTTTGATTGTAATCCATTTATTCTTTCAACATAGCATTCTTCTTGATTATTGTTGTATAAGAGTAAAATCTAAGATCAAATAGATACTATGACTTCTCCATTGTTTTAAATCTCTGTCTCTGTCTGTCTGTCTCTCTTTCTTTTCTTTGTATGTGGTTCGGTGTGTGAGTGCAGGGGCATGCATGCCTTGAACCAAGTATGGAGTTTCCTCCTTGCTCTGCACCCTGTTTGTGACAGGTTCTCCTTGTACACTCCACAGCTGCCCTATGAACTTCCGGGATTTTCCTTTCTCCATCTCTCACCATAGCCTAGGAGTATTTAGATTACACACAGAAACTACCTCATCCAGCTTTACATGGGCTCTGGGGATCTGAACTCAGGTCCTCATGCTTGAAGAGCAAGCACTTTATACACCAAACTGTTTTCCCAGTCCCAAGTCACTTTATTTTCAAAATTGTTTTGGCTCCTCTATTCCTTTATGTTTCAGTAATATTTAAATTATCTTTTGTATTTATACCTCTCAAATATGCAGATTTTTTATCAAAACTGAAATTATAAATCATTTCAGGGAGGAGTGACTTGTCTAATTATAATAAAGATAAGCCTCTTACTTTTTTTAGATTACTTAAATTTATCTTTTATAGTAGTTTTAATTTTCTTCATATACCTCTATTACATATTTTAGTAGATTTATATCTTTGATTTGTTTTTATTATATTGCAAACAGTAATCTTCAATTTGTTTTCCAATTCCTCTTGCTGGTATATAGAAGCACAAATTATTTTTGTATATGAACTTGTAAAATAAGAGTTCGTAAAATTCTCTTATTTGTGATTCTAATGATCTAGTTCTTGGGGAATATGTATTTTCTTGCCATAGACTTTTTATTTTTGCAGAGATAGCATTCAGCGCAAACTTTCTACCACTAAGCCACATCCCCATACCATAAACTTAAATATCCTTAATTTTCAGGCTAAAAGATCTTCCCATCCCTAGATCAGTAGTTTCTTCAAGGTGACTATTTTGCTATTTGTGTTCACTATTATACTTTGTGCACTGAGCTAGGAAATAAGTTCAAGTGTTCATATTCATACGTATAGAAATTTATCTATCATCTACCTGTCTGACATCTATCTTTAGTAATTTAGAATGACATGAGTATTATTTTTTTCCTTTTATTGAACATAGATTTTTGTCTCATAATATATCCCAATTTTGGTTTTCCCTCTCTAATCTACACTACCTTCTCCTCCTCCCTCCCATCTGAATGAAACCCTTTTCTGGCTCTTATTAGAAAACAAACAGGCTTCTATGGGAATATAATATAATATAATATAATATAATATAATATAATATAATATAATATAATATAATATAATACAAAAACTAACACATCAGAATATGACAAAACAAACAGAAGAAAAAAGCCCAAGGAAGAGAGAACCACTTGTCCTGCATTCAGGAATCCTTTAAAAACACTAAACTGGAAGCCATAATAAATACATAAAGGAGCTGTAGAATAAAAAGAGAGGATAAAAATATGAATTAAATAAAAATATAAAATAGTAAGATAAAATAAAAAAATGAGCCCTGACAAGATGTTATGAGACAAGTAACCTCCAAAGATGCAATTGAGTTCATCTTCTGTTGGCCATCTACTGCTAGCCATGCAGCCTACGCTTATGAGTAGTTTCCCCAGTAAGACTTCCTTGAAGGAAACTAAATTTTCATCTGCAAATGATTACCAATTAGAGATAGCTTCTGGGTTAGGGATGGAGGCATGTGTCCTGGTCTCCTTTCAGCTCTAAGACCCCATCTGGTGCAGACCTGTGCAGGTCCTGTGCATGCTGCCTCAGTCTCTGTGTGTTCATATAAGCGTTGATCATGTTGTTTTAGAGGGACTTGTTCTCCTGGTATCCTACATTGCTCTGGCTTTTTCAATCTTTTGACATCCTCATGAATATTAGTCAAATAACATACATTTCATTATTTCCTTCTCTTTTTTTCAATTTTCTAATTTCATATACAATAATAAGAAATCCAGCTTTAAAAAAATTTTAGTATATGGATATACGTAAAATTTTAGAATACACAGAAAATCATCTCAGAATATGCCATGTATCAATGATGGAATCAAATGTAAAATTGAAAGTTCAATTATTTGCAATTTTCTTTATCCTTAAATTGATTATATATTTTTCCGAAGGTGTTTTAAAACTATTTGGGTTCTTAATTTTTTTATATTACTCACATCAGTGTGATTATTATATTAATTTCAAATATGTTCTTTCCATTTTATTCAAAATTCTTGTTCTTAATGTTCTGAAGTAATGCTTGGAATATTATAAATATCTGATCTTTCAAAGTCTGATTGAATTGCCCAGTGAAACTAGTGGTGTTTATTGTGGAGTCCTTTCTGACCAGTTTATTCTTCCACAGAAACTGCTTTGCTAGTTTTTATATGTGAAAGAGTAAATTTTGTTAGTCTGGATTTTCATTTTAATTGAGGTTCATAGAATTCTACAATCTAAAGTTCTTAAAAATAATTTTTTGGTTATTATTCCATTGCTATACTGTTTTATATCTATATAATCTCTCTTTGTCCTTGTTTAAATTGACTAAAATTTTTCATTTTTGAAATATATCTTTTAATAAAACAGATTTTCATTTCTAATTTGAATGTATTTTTTCTATTCTTTGTCCAATCAATTACTTCTATTATCTGTCTTTGAATTTATTCTTTACCTTTCATTTTTGTGATTCTCCAGAGTTGCTATAATGAAAATTTATTTGTGTGTTTTAATTTTTCACAATAAATGTGAACAGCTGTATAAATTTTCCTCTGATTACTAAGTATAACCCATAGTTATTACATGAGATACTTTTGTTAGCAAACTTTAAATTCCTGGAAAGCCAAGGCTACCAGAGAAACCTGTCTCGAATCAAGAACAAAATGTTTAAACTTGTTTTATAACTTCAAGATTAAATGGTCTTAAAACTTGGTTGTTAGTACTTTCTAGTATTATTACTTTGTTATTAAAAAGTACTTTTGTAATACTTATATTTTTCTAGTGACCTCTTTTTGGCCTAATCTATAATTTGCAGGGAACCATGGAGTTGGATTGGCCTAGCTGCCTTGAGAGGCATGTGTTTTAGGATTTCCAGGTTAGAACCCATGGCTCCTGGGCTCAATGTGCCTTCCAGTTCCCGAGAGACTGATGCACTCCCTCAGGTAATGAAGCATTCAGAATGCTTTGTGTTTCCGTATGTTCCCTTAGTAGTCAGGGAAGCATGGAAACTAGGACAATTGGTCTTAGACATTAATCTTGTGTACTCTGTATGACTTGCAAACTTCACTGTCTCCTGGCAGCTACAACTGTATTGATCCTGGCAATTGTCATTTTCTTCTGTTTCTGACAAAAGTATAAAGAGTCTCGTTGCCCTCAATAAAATTGTCACAGCATCAGTTGTGCTATAGTTCCCTCCAACCTGGCCTGATTTCATTCCCCTGGCCATATAGGTGCCCTTGGCTCGGTAAGTAAGTGCAGACACTTAACAATAATTAATGTTTGTGAATGCTTCATGCATATGGAAGAAGATACGCTCTTTATGAATATGCTAAGCTCAATATTTATCATACCGTAAGATCTGCACTCATATTTATTTTGTCTCACTCCCACCCACTCTCTTGAGAAAGTCTCACTATACAGTTCAGGCTGGCTTTGAACTCACTATGTAAGCCAACATAGTCTTGAACTGATGGTGATTCTGGTGCATTAGCCTCCTAAATGATGACATTAGAGGTATATACCATCATGCACTCCTTCTCCCCTTCTCCAGTCTTCCTTGTATTGAGTATGATACCTTCAAATCGTTCCCTTTTTTGAATACTTTCTTGATAAAGTTCATAGTTATGGTAGAAGGCACAGATTTTCTCACCTGATACATATTCACTGTTAATTGTGTCTTTTATCATTAAACATCCTTCTCCATCTTACTGTTTTTATTTGAAATTTATTTTGTCAGATATCAAAATCACAATGTCTACTTTAACCACTGCTTTGTTTGTATACATTTTCCATCCTAATACGTTAGCCATAATAAATCACTGCTTCTCATGGTACTATTTAAAAACAACTTTTTATAAAGGAAAAATTAATTATATTCCTAGTTATCAGATTGCTATTTCAAAGTATTTTCATATTTTAATGTATTTAACTATGTTTTAAGTGTTTTTTTTTGGTTTTCTTCTGTTTGAGTTTTATTAGTATATATTTATTATACAAAATAGACTACACCCTATATATATATACTATATATATTATATATATACTATATATATATATTACTTTGATCATATTCACCTCTAATTCTTCACAGCGAATACTGGCTTCTTGTCATTTAATAAACTCTGGACTCCTCATCTGAGAGGGACTAAATGATATTTGTCTTTCTGGGTCTGACATGATATGATGAAATTTGCAGTGAATGTCTTAAACTGTGATTGTCTACTATGCTCATGCATGAGACAAATGAGGGATATTTGCATCTTTGTCTGTTGCTGATTTCTAAGATTTTAAGGTCAAGCGCATCTTCTCAAATGTAGCAAAGTATGACTTCTTTCCAGGACTTTTGGTGAACAGTGGAGGGCAGTATGGGGAGATTTGATGGTCCTTACATGTAACATTTTGTCATGTAAATACCTTTTTCTCTCTATACCCTTTCACTGTTCTTTTTCTTCAAATATCAGTTCTTTCTTTCTTTTTTTTCTTTTGTTCCTTTCTACCTCCAGGAAGTTCATTTTACTTGAGATTTATGCACACTGTTAAGTCTGTGACCTGAAGCTCATCTTGGAAACTTTTAGGAATGTATGTTTTAAACCATGTTATTAGGTCAATCTTAGTCTTCCTAATAATGCTCTTTTCTTTTAACCTTTGTTATGCCATTTTTGCCATTTTTGATAGCTTTCCCTTCATCTACCTCAGAAAGGCATTCAGTAGGGAGCTCACAGTAGAAACTTGCCTTTGAAATTGCTGTTTCACTTCATTTCTGTGACTTCTTAATGATATTGGAGAAGAAAAAGTTAAAGTAACGAGTGAGAGGTGAAATACTGGTGCTTTGAGGTAAACATGCCATTGAAACTCAGTGGAGATAGTAAAAACCTATTTCCTAAGAGTGCCTTCTGGAATAACTGATATGATTAGGTACTGTCACTGTAGACTTCGGAGAGGCTAATTAATTTTTAAGTGTCATGAGAGATTACATTGTAAACACATTGTTCTTCTTTTATGAGTTTTACACTAGGTATTATTTTAATAATATTTTTCTGTCTAATTCCATTATACATTTCAGGGAACTAGCTGGACTTCTTTCTTTTACTCTACAAAAAGAGGATTAACAATTAAAGTTAAACTGAGCTCTCCACATATTAACAAATAAATTGGAACTGGGATCTCGAATTTTGTAGTAATGACACTTATAGAAAGCTAAGTGTAGCGGCATATACCTGTGGTGACAGTTATGTGGGAGCCTGAGGCAGGAAGAGCTTGTGAGTTTTAATTAACTAACATTTAATACTAATGTTTCTAAAAGTTTAGTGTTTTTCTTTTCAATTTTTACTGTGTATTTCTAGGTACCAGATGTGTGCCTTAGTGCCAGAGGACATTGAGTCTCCTGAGACTACAGTCAAAAATAGTTGTGAGCTGCCATGTAGATGCTGGGAAAAGAACCTGCAGCTTCTGGAAGAGCATCCAGTGTTCTTGAACAGAATTTTATGTGATTTTGATTTTTTTATTATAAGTACTCGCCAAAACCAAACCTAGATTAAAAAAGGAAAGAGATGGCAGAAAAATCAAACAACAAATTGAAGCTTCTCAAAAAATCATTATAGAAGCTGAATTTTATGGTTGTGATATGAGCTTGTATTTATATGCTCAGAAATTAGTTTTTATACATGCTCTCCTTATAAAAATATGAATTATAAACTACATGAAGAAAAAGAGCAACTGTTTTTGAGTGCCGATTTTATACCAACTACTTTGTCAACATAAAAAAATTACTTATGCTGGAGTCATAGCAGTGATTGAGTACTTCTGTAAAGCAAGTGAGGCTCTGGATTCAAGTATCAATGGGCCAGTAACATTTCTTAAAATAAATTTATTAAAGAAGATAAGTTTGATTTTCTTTTTATGTATTAGAGATGGGATTTACAGTCAGTATACTGGTAAAAATACAGGTAGAGTGGCGTTTTGCTATTATCTCACTCTGTATGGTTATTCATTATTTTCTTTGCAAATGACTTTGAGGAGTAAGGTACTCATGCATAATTTCAATATATCATAAATAGCTGTTTTGAGTCTTGAAAACTCGGCTACAATTTTATTTTGTAATCCTTATCACATCCGATCAATTTCTTCTCACTTACATTTTGTTTTTAAACTTCGGTTTCCAAGTTCTATAGATTGATTAGTTAATTGTACAGATAAGTCCTATGAGGCTTAGCACAAACTTAAGGACCAACGTGAGTCTGAGAAATGAATGTAATTGTACTCACCATAAAGAATTGCAAGCAGAGACAGGGGCATGACAAGTAGTCCCACCAGCATATCTGCAATGGCTAGGGACATTAAGAAGTAATTGGTTGCATTGTGCAGTTTCTTCTCCATGCTTACTGCCATGATAACGAGAATGTTGCCCCCTATAGTCATGATTATAATCACGACGATTGAAAGTGCTGGCCAGTTTTGTACCCCGTCTGGAAACTGAAACAAGCGTCCACCATCGGAGGAATTAAAAATGTCAGTTACTATAGCTGCTACTGGACTTATGGAAATATCGAATTGCCAAACCAATAGGCCGATTAGGTGCACACTGAAAAGAAAAAGAAAAGAAAAGAAAAGAAAAGAACATCAGGCTTTGCTTACACACAATATATCACTTATACTATACAATAGCCTCCCCCACCACTACCTTGGCCATGACTGCCTCCATTCTCGTCATTTCAATTATTATTGAACTTTTACTGAGTGATTGCTATGAGTTAGGCACTTAGTGTAACAAAATATATGCGTATAATCAGATTTGATTACATATAAAACCCACTTGAGTTCAGTACTGACTTATTAGCACTACATAGGTGAAAAAAGAATGGAGTCCAAAAAGGAAATGACACTTTCTCAAGCCAATATAGCCAAGTAACTGACAGGACCAAGGGTCATCATAAGGTCTGATTTCAGACTATTTTAAAAGTTCACTTGAGTCCCAAAGCACACTGTCATTTAACGTGGTGAAATAGTTTATGATTTTTCTTTTCTTTTGTTGTGTTGGCTTACTTAAGACCATTTTTATACAAGTATCTGAGGTACTTTGAGTATGGTTCCCTCTCATATCCTCAATACATTTCCTTTGCTCTCCTGTCCCCTTTAGTCCCCTTTGTCCCCTGGACTCTTTTGCTTCTATTTTCGCGTCATCTGTTCATACGCGATTATGTGGATCTATGAGGATGAGTCTCTACAAATGAGAGAAAGTATGTGGTATTTATCTTTCAGAGGCCAACTTCATGTTTTATTCTTTATATTTTCAAAATATTATTTTCTTTGTGCTCTCCTTTAAGAAAGCTGTGAGAGAAATAAAGGGAGATGTTCTTAATGGATCTGGTAACCAGACAAGAAGAGTGGAAGTTGATCTAAATTGAAAACAAAGTGTAAGATATTGTCAGAACAATTTTATGAATGTGTTTTGAAATATACTGTGATACTAGTGCACATTCATTTCTTTTTAGAAGTATGTCCAAGCTCTCGTATTTGCAAAGCGACTTTCTGCTAGTTGTCAGTTTCTTGTTTAGTGCTTTAAATTTCATGCTTTCTACTACCTTCCTCATCTGTGTCCTTGGTTTTCTAGGACTTACTCTAAGCTTAAGAGTAATGTATGCAGATGATTGATTCCCATGGGCAAAGTTAGGAATTAAATTTTAGATACATATTTTTTATTGGTCCTTGGACAGAGTCTGCTAGTAGGAATCTCAAGCTAGGTGGCATTATAAGACAACGGAAATATGGACGTTTCACTTTTGTAAATTTCAAATTAATTTACCTCATGTTGATGAGATTTATTTAAGTTACAAACACAAATGTTCTCTCAAGATGTGAGCTCCTAAAGTGTGTCCAACAAAACCAACACACTCATCTTGCCTGATAAAAATGATAAACAATCACGTTCAAAATTTCCTGTTTGAAAATACGATTTGTGAATGACTGTTTTTTGGATGAGACCTATCATCTATCTATCTATCTATCTATCTATCTATCTATCTATCTATCTATCTATCTAT
>CABHPR010149237.1:75838-118154 GCA_902168415.1 Peromyscus melanophrys | reverse complement strand
TATCTATCTATCTATCTATCTATCTATCTATCTATCTATCTATCTATTATTTTCAGTTATTGCAAAGGAGCAAAGGGATTCAGGACTTCACAGCTATACTGCTCAGAGTTTACACATTCTGCTCCTCAAATAGTAGGATTGTGTTAGGTGAGATTTCCAGTGTTGTTGTTCTTGTATCTAATTCTTTACCTACTTTGCATTGCATTCTATTGAATTCAACTACTGGCTCATTCCAGGATCACAGTGTTCTGCTCTGTCCAGCTATGTCCTCAATCTCTGCCTTCTGATCTCTAGTAGCCTCCATTATCTTTACAAACCAGATGCTAATAATAACACCCCCTCCTCTCCTTCTCTCTTTTTCTCTAGTTCAGCATCTATCTATCTTAAGCTGACCCTAATCTTGTAACCATCCTGTCTCAGTAACCTTGATATCAGTATTATAGGTATACTGTGCCATAATAAACAGCCATTTGATTGTCTTAAATGTTCAATTCATACAGGAAAGAAACCCTCTAAGCTTCACCCATGTTAAAATCAACCACAAAAAATGAATTATTTGAACTGAGGCTATTATCCCCATATCATGAGCTTTAAAATTTAATTAGATGTCTGATTATCCCTTTTCCCCATTTATTATCTTTAAATAGGAAATATTAATCTTTTTTGATACAAGTCATAGAGTTGCCTGATCATATGCAAGCATTTTTATATCATCGAGCAAACAATCATAAAAGTAACTTTGATGTTTGATTAAAATAAATATTAGAATCCTTACAGGAAGGAGTGCACCGCGTTGCTCAGGTTCACCATGATTGCTTCAGTCTTAAGCAACCAGAGGTTCAAAGTGAGAATTTGGAAATTAACAGACTGGTTTCATTCCCTGGGGAGAGAAAAAAAAGAAAAAGAAAAAGAACATTAGTTAAAATTACACATAACTTGCATATCAAACAATTAAATAAACTCAAATGCACTTATTTAGTGATAAGAAAGTCAGTACTCCATTTACTGAAGAGGTAAACATGTTATATAGAAGCAATAAAAAGCAGGTAGGAACAAATTTTTTCACTTATTTACAGGCTCATCTAGGGTCTAGTGATGTGTGGCTTTGCTGCAGATTCCCCTGTTAGGGTATACCGAGCTACAAATCAGTGTTTTGAGAAAGGAGATATGAATAGATCCTTGAGATGTGCAAATCATTGGGAAAACATATACAATTTAAAATACATTTGCATTTCTAAAATTATAAGTTTTCTAAAAACTATAACAAATTTCAAGAATTTATATACCATGAACGTATTTTTTTACACGTTCAGTTTTCTTTTTTTCCCAAATGAAGCAATCTGCATTTATATAGGCAGTTCTATTTATACTTTTGCATTAACCAACAATATTCACCAGAGGGCAGCAGTAACTGGTTTATACTCAAACATATCAGTCAAGTTTACCATATTAAGTACAGCAGTCACTCTATGTAATAATTAATTAGTAGCAAATTAATGAAATGTTACAGCCCAAGCAGATGAGGCAGTATTGAAAATTGAAAACTGAAGGTCAGTTGTATCCGATGATTGAAACAACACTCTTAGCTTCTTCTGTGGATTGAGAGGTGACACTGTATCTTCAAGAAATTTATAAAAGAATTACAGAGTGGATGCTTTTTGTTTCTATAAGGTGTCTTTCAAAGGATTTTTTGTGATATCACAAAGTATTTATGTATTGAACTACTCATCACTTACTACTATATTCGGTATGTTTAAATTACTCTAATCGGTATGTTGGTTAAGAATTAAATTGTACAAAATGCATCTTTGCTGAGTGGAGCCTGCCACTATCCATCTTTACACTGACATTGAGAAAATAGTGTAAGTC
This sequence comes from Peromyscus melanophrys, assembly GCA_902168415.1. Classification (NCBI taxonomy): domain Eukaryota; kingdom Metazoa; phylum Chordata; class Mammalia; order Rodentia; family Cricetidae; genus Peromyscus; species Peromyscus melanophrys. The sequence goes on along the minus strand of CABHPR010149237.1, from coordinate 116,285 downwards.
CTTGTGATTAACATGGTAATCTTTAGTTTTTTTCCTCATAGAGATTCATAACTAAGAACAGAGAGGTCAAAGCAATCTCTTCTCTAGTCTGCCTTTTCTGGGTTTTTGAATTTGGATTTGACTACACTTTCTTGCCACACCAAACACATAACTAATAACTGTATTCTTTGTAAAGTTATAAGAGATTTCAAGAGTCAAGACCGTTAAGTTTTTCAAGTTGCAAGTAACAATTTGGCAATGAGAAGACATGTGTGAGTGTGTGTTTGTGAGTGTTTAAATGTGTGTAAGAGAGAGGGACATTAAATAGTTTGAGAACACAGAATAACACTGTAAGTTTCATTTTATGTAGTTTATATATATTTTTAAGGAATATGAAAATGAAAATCTGTCTTGATACTCTTTGGTGTTCAAAAACTTGGAATCAAAATTTCACTAGAATAAAGTGTATTTCCTTGTTTCTCATCTCATTTAATATAACTTTTTTCTTAATCATTCAAATTATCAATTTAATATGTTCTGCATTTATTCTTCAGCATCTACCTTTCAGTTCTATCAAAACCATTTCCTTACTCTAGAGAATATGTGAAATATGACTTCCTAGTGACTAAAGATTCAAAATATTTTGTGAGATAGGTATCTCAGCAGATATTCAGGCCATTTTTATCTGATAAGATCTCACTAGTCAATACATAAGACCCCCTTCTCTTTGGGGTCTGGAAATAGGTGATGAAAAAATGCTAAAGGATACCAGTAAATATCAATGTCCTTTAACCTTTCAATTTTCTCTCTCGAAAATATCAAAAGCCTTTCTTTTTAGTAATGTTAAAAGTTCTAAAATCCTTTATAATGTTTATTTTTCAAGTATCGAAATGTTAGTATAACTAAGAGTAAAAAATAGTGTAAAATGAATTCTGTTTCAATAACATTGTACTAGAACAATATAAGTTGTTCTTGCTGTAGCTATGTATGGTCATAATCTTGTGAAACTTTTTTTATACTCATTCTTAGCCCTAGTAGAATTCAATGACTGTTTCACAAAATACTATGTTTTCTTAAAAATTAGCCAGCTATATATTATTTCCCTTAGGAGTACAGATAAAATATTAAACAGCAAGTATTTCTTTTCAGACCTTTCAGTTTCATTAAGTAAATGGTAATCATAAATATCTATTATATACATAGATCCCAAATTTATTAACTGAAATTACTTTAAATCCAAGTCATGTCTTCCCATGCAGCTAAAACTTTTCTTTATTTCATTTTAGTCCTTCCCCTATCACAAAACTGAAACAACCACTAAAAATTTACATTCATAAAGTTGACTAAACCAAATAGAAAATTCTCTTGATGTGTTTGTAGAGGTTTAGGAACATATTATAGTAGGAATAAGTTACATGCATTATATGACCTAAATTCTGCTTCGTTATAGAATATAATAATATATTGAAATAAATGTTCTGTATGTTTGAAATAGTAACTGTTTATAGAATTACAAAGAGAGAGGATTCAAAATTGCTCAAACCTCAAATAATTAACAAGATAAACAAAAAATACACATACTTTCTGATCTCCACCTCTTATATTCTACTTATCTTTCAAAATGGAACCTTAGTGGTTACATAAGCACAAACAGAACACTTGGGAGTTCCAACATTTAAACTTGGGAAGATTTGTGTTTTGTGAAGTTTTATAAACTCCGTTTAAGATAATTAACAAATTGGCTACCCTCTAAGTAGAATCTGTGGGCATTCCAGCGCAAGCGTGTGAAAGGACAGGAGAAAAAAACAACCTGAAACTGATTTCTTTTCTCAATTATGGAATCATAATGGGAGGCTAAATTACAGGAATGAATTCACTACCATTACCTCCTCATATCAATTTCTTATTTCTTCATGCAGCATGAATCACAGACATTTCCATGCTGTCTCTAAGTCACTGAAGGATCTTTAAGTATCATTAACAGATTTTGGTAGGTCAAAATCAGGGAGAAATATTAATTTCCATAAGTTTTTAGTGGTATTATTTTATAGTGGATAATAATTAATGAGAATCTTGAACATAAATCCAAACACTGAAACACTGAACATTATATTTAAACATTGCTTATTAATCCTTTGCTTATATGCTAATAGGTTATGCCTGCTATCAGCATAGGTCATAAAAATCGTGAACACTTGAAAATAACTGAACCAAATAAAATTGCCATTAAATATTCAGAAACAAATTTCAAACTGTCAAAATCCATATCATTCACCAAAATACTTAAAGCCATAACCAGTAATTATCTTGAAGAATAATGAAAAAATAAAGTTAAAACATTTGTAGGAATAAAGGCTGGCACCTTCATGCAGGGGTGTGTGTGTGTGTGTGTGTGTGTGTGTGTGTGTGTGTGTTTGTGTGTATCTTTCCATTTCAGTTAATTAGCCAAGTATAGTGTGTAAAATAGTTGATTAAGGAGAGGGGTAAGTGAGACTTGGAAAAGTTGAAGATGGGAAATTAAAAAGAATAAAATCTTACCGAATGGTAAAGGATGGACTTGTGATCTTATACACATTATGTTGGAAGAAGAAAGAACTTTAGAATTTCATTGTAAAACTTGGTTTTGGTTTTTTTCCTGCATCCTCTGAAACTAACCCTTTTAGATTGGTTTTTACCCCTAGATTTGTGGAAAAATCTGTCAGGTAACCATGGTGATATAGCACATTTTTTTTTTTACCCATATAGAAGAGAATAAATCTGACATGGAATTCTTATTAGGCTGTAGAATACACAGCTAACAGATGATTCCTGTGTGACTTTTAAAAATTCCATTTAGTTTATTTTGTGTGTGTGTGTGTGTGTGTGTGTGTGTGTGTGTGTGTGTGTGTGTTTGCACACTCACATGCATGCCATCAAAGAGTTGTGGAGATCAGGGGAAAATTAGCAGAAGTCACTTCTCTCCATCCATCATGTGGGTCTTGAGGATTGAGCTCAGATGATTGTGATTGGTTGTAGGCGCCTTTACTGACTAAGCTGTTTTACCCACCCCTGTCTGATTGTGTATGATAAATTATTTAAGAACTGAATATGTAACATTCCATTTGAAGGTTTGATTTTGTCAGTTTTCAATGCTCAAAAACTGTATGTCATAATTGAAAAGGTTTTCCCTCTGGAACATCATGGAAAGGAGCATAAAGGTCAGAAACTAGAGGCAAGGTAGGAGTGCTGTGAAATGCCCTTCTGAATATGACGTGGCCAATGTAATGAGGAGACCAGTGCCTTATCCATTATATTAGGCAAGTCCCAATATAATCAGTGAGATGATGATGCAGTTGTTGCTACCTGCCCACGGCCTGTCCCCAGAATAAAACCCAAAAGAAGAGGGACTAGTAAAAAAGAAGATGAGCTGCAGGAGTGAGAGGGGATAGAGAAGGGAATAGTGGTGAATATTATCATAATTTACTATATATACATATAAAACTGTCAAGACTTCAGTAAAATGTCAACGAAATCTTCCTTCTGATTATTATATGCCGTCAACTTTCAGCAGATGGCTATATCAAAAATGAATTAGTCACAAATGTTCAGATTGCTCCTGTGAAGAAAATAATCATGTACAGATTTATAACAGTTTGGGGACTACTCATGTAATCCAAAAATTATCCTTAGGCCTAAGGCATATTGCATGAATGTTCCTTTCAATTTTAAAAGTTCTATAGAGATTTGTAATTAAGCACACACTTTTCATCCTAAAAATCCATGTTTGCCATGAATAGTCACATCACGTAATTCTTTATGATTTGATGGAAAATTTTCCAGAGACTTCATGGTAAATATAGATTCTTCTAATATTGTAAGAAATTCATTCTCTGAAGTTAAACAAAACCAAACACTGTATTTTCAGTTCTAAGGTCCTACTTACTTCTACAAGCTTGAATTCACAGAACTTTTGAGGCTGAAAAATGATAAGGGATCAGATGATCTGGTTTCTTGCTTTGACAAGCTTGACAGTTGATGCTCTTTAGAACAACCTTCAACAGAGGCAATTTCAACACTCTTCCCTGTTCAGCAATCTGCTCTTTCAGAAAATGTTATTTTATACCAGGCAAAAGAACCTCGGGCTACCAGACATCAGTGGAAAGGAAAACTCCCTTACTAAGTCAGGTAAGGGATCTATACTCCGGACTTAAGACAGTTAGCTTATTGCATTTCTGCTAGGCTTTCGCTAGAATGTAGTCGCACAGACCTAAAACTGGACACTTTTCAGCAGTGTGGCAAGAGGGAAATATCACACTTCTGACTATGTAATTAAATATATTAGAAGACTTTATAATTTCTCATTTGAAAACTGAGATGGCAGCATTCGGGGAATGGTACTTGGGTCTTTTGTGGACATTTCTTAGATCTGAAAACACTAACGTCATTATTCAATTTGAAAGCATTTCTTGCCTATACTTTCACTCCTCCACGCTCCTGTCCAGAAAATACTACTGAGTACGGAGGCAAATAGAACTTTCCCTCTTGTACTTAGTCCACAAATGAAACATTTCCTCCTTATTTGTGTTTTCTAAATTCTTCTGCTTGTTACATGAGGTTTGTCTTTTGTTTTGTGGTGTTGGGATGGCCTAGGCCTCGTGTACAAACTACATCTTCAAGCCCACATGAAAGCAGTTATTGTGATAAAATTTAACAAGACTCTAGAAAACTGAACTCCTCAAATCAACAAGCATCTAAGATGATAAGGTTTTTTTTTTTTTACAACAAGATCATTCACCTAAAATATACTCCAAAAATAGTTCCCAGATTAATAGAACTCAAGTTGCTATTGCAAATCATTCGACAGTTGTAGTAACAAACATTGAGGAAATCTGTCACAGTGGGCAGCATGCCCAGCAATCTGAAGCTGTTTCTCCATAGGTGGTAGCAGAATTCTGCCGAAATGATCTCGGCCTAAGTATCCATATAGCAAAATAAACTACAGGCTCTGAAAGAGCAGAACTAAAGGAGAAACCATATGTTAATGTGTGTGTTGGAGACCAATTCCAACTGACTTGCAAGACTGAAAACTGTACAGCCAAATTTCTGTGTGTTCAAACACTTATTGATAGCCCATTATGTGCTAGGCACTTTGCCAGATGCTGTCCACACGGTGAAAAGCAAGGTAGAAATGACCCTGCTCTCATAGAACTTACATTCTAGCACAACCAACAGGCAATAGCATGTCAGGCGTGTGTCACTGCTGTGAATGAAATGGAATTGCACAAGAAGATAAGGAGTAACTAGAGGAAATATATCAGACAGATTTATAGCTGTGTGTATCCATAGATTTGAGGCTATCCTAGCTAGTATTAATCACAAATATACAATTATTTTACACTGGAATATAGGCACTTGAAAGGTATCACTGCTGAGAATACTTTTCTGTTCATTGTTAATTTTACAATCTGGAAACAAAATTCCCTTTAACTTTGTAAAGGTACATACAACAAATCCAACATAGCTGTATACAAAAATGCATTTACCCCTTAGGTTTACAATGAACTCCCTTCATTCACAGGGATCTCTTGCTCCCTGTCTCATTTGATTAAGAAATCATGCAGTCTGGGCTGTGTAGCAGGCCTTGCATGTTGTAGAGGCTCCAGGTGAGTTAAGAAAAGCGAAAAATTCAATCAGTTGCCCAGATGTATTTATTGCCAAATAACGGGGTACTTGGATACATCTGGACAACCGAATGAACTCTTAGCTCCTCATCTCTCCAACAGTTCTTCATTTCGCAGCTCTAGGCACTCCTGGATAAGGAGAGAGGTGAACAAAAACACTACTTTGGAGTTAAAGGATTGATTAGTCTTTCTGGTTTTGCAATCCACATCAAGAAAAAGCAGTCTGCAGCACTGGTGTATAACAGATTACTAGAAAATGTATTTAAGACACCAGCTAGCAACAATACTTATACAAAAAAGGCTATCAGAACCAATGAAAATGTGTGACAAATACAGAAAATTCAGTGGACAAATTAAATTGCATAATTTACATTTTAAATATATCACATTAAAATCCTATTTTGTAACACATAGGTCATTAGACTGGGCACAAGAGGATATGGTTTCAGACATGACTCCATTAATCAGTTGATGTGTAGCTTAGAATAAATAATCAAACTTCTTTGTGTCTCAGTGTTTTCACCAATGTCATTATGAAGTTAAAATAGAAGATTACAGGTAGATTCTTCATATCATTGTCAACTGAATGCAAAACATGACACACACCTCAGTGTACCTCCTGATTTAAAGGACTGTGAGAGTGATTTGGGAGTATTTTCATTATGCAGCCCAAACAGTCTACAAAACAATGTGCATGCAGTCTTTAGCATCTGGTTATTCAACTTTTGTAAATGGAGGAGTTAGGAGATCACATCAAGTCATGAAAAATGTTAAGACAAAATTATCTATTTGTGATTTTTTTACTTTAAAAATACTGTGCCAAAAATAATTACAGAAAAGTGCATTTTAAGCAATACTGCCCAGTTTTGAGACACTCTAAAATCTGCATTCCATTTTATTATCTTAAAGTTCAGCTAGAACAGCGGTTCTCAACTTGTGTGTTGACCCTTTGGGGGTCAAACAACCCTAAGACCATTGAAAACACAGATTTTTACATTACAATTCACGACAGTAGCAAAATTACAGTCATGAAATACCAATGAAAATAATTTTATGGTAGGAGGTCACCACAAAATGAGGAACTGTATTATTAAATTGTAACAGCATTAGGAAGGTTCAGAACCATTGTACTAAAATCTGTTGAGTGCTTTATGGGCCCTCTACTATTTTATTGATTTGTTGGACCAGTTCCACAATCCTTGCAATAGATGTTGTCAGCATTGAGAGACAGATATGCCTATTTTATAACTCCTCTTTGTGTGTTTGAAGTCAAAATTTCAAATAACATATAATACATATACGTTCATGGTAAAATTTTTCTAACTAGTTTCATAGAGAATTCTGTAAATTTTCCTCACCCGTACAACTCAGTTGACAAATACAGTATGTCAAGAAGTTCAGAATAATACAAATTCTCAAGTCTTTTTTTAAAGAATTTAATGTGTGAGTAATTATCTGTGTGCCCATGCCTGTGTATGTGTTGGAGGTGGTGAAAGAAACAAATATGCTTTCAATGCACATTTTTAAAATCACCACCCTCCAAAGCCCCATAATTTCATAAGGTGAAACCATGCCATGGTGTTCCAATGCCATTGAGTGATTGCATACGTTCAGTCATCTTTTTCAAATGGAAGAACTGACTTGCCTGATATTAAAAGCTCTGTGGAAGACTGATAACTGAAAATCCGGGGAATTGTTCCCATTTATGGAACAACAGAAGCTTCATAACAACAACACCTGCCTTCATATCTCCTTGAAAGATTATTCTATATAAAGTCAGTCACGATTTTTCATCCCACTCAATTGCAGTAGAGACTCGGTTTGCTATTACCCAGACTCATAGTCTAATAAGGACTAACTGGAGATAATTTTGCTGTTAACATGCTCTGCGGTTTTGTCTAAAGATAATTTTAAATAGCAAAAGAAGAGAATTTGAATATAACTATAGATTCAGGGTATTTTTATCTGATAAGATCCCACTAGTCAATACATAAGACCCCCTTCCTTTGAGGTCTGGAAATAGGTGATGAAAAAATGCTAAAGGATACCAGTAAATATCAATGTCCTTTGGCTTTTCAATTTTATCTAGAATCTACTCTTAAGATTGCTAGGTATGTAATAAGCACACTAACATGCAAGGGGAAAGTCTTGTTGGGCCCCGGCCCTAGACAAAGAATTAAAGGCTATTAAAGAATACTGAGAGACAGTGAAATCATCTTTCCCAGAAATGAGCTGGTTAACTGGTTGTCCAATACCAAGCCAGTCGTGTTTGTATATTTGTGCGTGCAAATGAGTAAGATAACAATTAAAGAAAAAAAGCCAATGGATCTGAGAGGGAGTAAAGGGGAGGAAAGAAAAGGAGTAAAAGATGAAAATATTTTAATTTTGGAAAATAAAATGATTGCTATGTAAGATAATTGCACTGCAGTTTTATAATAATATACACACTATTCGAGAATTGTATGATGAAGTGGTGTGAAATAATTTAACAAAGAAAGAGACAGACTAATCAAGTGTTACAGAATATCCTCCTACTTACAGTCTGAGAGATGGGGTCATAGAAAAATATTGACGGTTATCCATACTATTATGTATGTGTCCAAAAGTTTGTCAAAAGAAAGTTTATGTTCCAATGAGATATACATTGCTTCCTAAAAATAAAAACCTTCATTATTTTATCCCTAATCTAGGTTTTAATTATTTTAGTACCTTGACATGCCAGAAGTTCTGTTGTTGCTAACAGAAGGAAACAAACAAAACAAAAATACTATTTTAATGTTCTAAAATGTGAATCATGTATTTTTATTAGTAAAAATATTTGCCTTTGTCAATGATATAAAATGCTGTGGGCTGCACTCTTCTTGGATGACTTTTTATGGAATAGATGTCATGATAGTACGCTCTGAGAAAAGTTATCTTTGGGTGATTGACATTTCCAATAACAGTACCACCTTTTCCACTTAACAACCAGTATCTGATTGCTTAAGCTCTATCATCTAAGCTCTCTAGGGAAATGCAACAACAGTGACTTACTTAGCAAAAGCCATAGCTCTAAAGTTAGCACTCTTCATAAATATCTCAAGGAGTAACTGGCTCCATTATGCATGCCTGGGCGTAATTTTCCCATATTAGTGACTAAATAGGCTGAAAAGGAACTTTTTTTTTTTTTTGGCTTTTTCAAGATAGAATTTCTCTGTGTAGTTTTGGTGCCTGTCCTGGATCTTGCTCTGTAGACCAAGCTGGCCTCGAACTCACAGAGATCTACCTGGCTTGCTTCACAAGTGCTGAGTTTAAAGGCATGCTCCACCACTGCCCAATAAAAAGGAACTTTTATTAGATGTATTCATTATCCATTTGAAACCTTTATTCACTTCAAAAATGTATAAAGGAAAAAAATTCACTGCAACTCACCATTGGGGTACAGTGTGAAAACTTTGCCTCACGTATGACATTGTAGCCCATTTAATTGTGTATGCTAGGGTTGTCAAGAGTATTCAATTCTTTTATTTCAGGAAGGTTGTATTTCTTGTGATCAGAGAAATAGCATTTAAATAGTGCTTTATTTTTCTAAACTGCACACAATGCTGAGTAACGTATACATGTGTTTAACAAAATACATACACCTACATACGAGTAAAGATATACAGACTGACTAGGTTATATTTAGAAATATATATATATATATATATATATATATATATATATATATATATACACATGCATGCATGTAAAAGCAGTTAATGAGAAAAGACACTATGGATTTAAAGGAGAGCAAGAATGTGTATATGGGAAGGCTAGGGAGGAGAAAAGTGGAGCGGAAATGATGTAATTATATTTTAATTTTGAAAAATAAAAGAATTTTAAAAACTATTAAATCCATGCATGCATCAACATACAAATTTTCTATATGTAGCAATGTACAGTCAGTGTTGTTATTCACACTATTATTTTTTTAATGTGACAATGGGCCATATTTCCTTATATTACAAATAACCACTTTTAGGTTTAAGCTAGATGACTCTGTTTTGTAAATGCAAATACTGTATTTTTAAGCAAAACTCAGTAGTTATGATTACTGAGGACATGCTACCATCATAGGAATACATGATGAAGTGATGTGAGACGATTTAAAATAATGCATTGAAGAGAATTTATAGATTTTCAAAATTGTTTTCACTTTAACAGAATAAAAGCTAACACATTTAGTCAAGTGTAGCAGAAAAATGTGTGAGTTTATTACAACTGTTTAAAACGCATTGTATGTGTGGTGGTGTTTTAGACCTTGGGCTTATAGCACTAAATGAAGATACGATCTTTCCCCTTGGAAGAGGAGGCAGAAAGAGTGTAATAGCCAGAGCCGGTGGAGGACACCAGGAGAACTAGGCCCTCCAGGTAAACTGAGCAAGTCCCATATGAGTTCACAGAGACTGAGGACGCATGCACAGGGCCTGCATGGGTCTGCACCAGTTCCTCAGCATATGTGTGTGTGTGTGTGTGTGTGTGTGTGTGTGTGTGTGTGTGTGTGTGTGTTCGTAATGGCTTCCAGTTTATCATTTTTATGGGACTCCTGAGTGTGAGAATGAGTGACTGTCTGCTTCTTGTGCTTCCTTTGGACTCTTTTCCTTCTGTTGGTTTGTCCTGTCCAACTTCAATGTGATAGTTTTTGTTTTATCTTATTATATGTTATAAAATGATTGAATGAATGAATACATAGATACTAGGGTAAAGGTTAACAACTGAATTGTCACTTATACTACTGGGAGAAGGAAAATCAGTTTTCTCCAATGGTGTGACACTGGGTATATCCACCACTCCGGAATAGGCCTTGTATTCAGGAGTAGTCGACCAACATATAATGGACTCCACAGATTTTGTGTGTGCTTTTGTTTGGTTGCAGTATTTTTTCTCTCTGTTTGGGTGCTGTTTTATTTTGTTTTAATGACTTTGGGGATTTATTTTTTTGTATTGGGTTTTTCTTTGGTTCTGTTTTTGAGAAAGCAGTTAAAGTTGGGTCGTTTTGGGAGGGGGAGATGACCTGGAAAGACTTGGGGTATGGGAAGAATATGATGAAAAAACATTTAAACTTAAAATTGTTTTAAATAATAAAAATATAAGAAAAAAGTAAATAAAGTTATTAATGTCTTAAAGTGAGACATTGAACATATTTTGAATAAATGAAAAACTTATTTTTCAAAATTCAAAGGAAAAATCGTATTATCATAAAAAAGAAAGCATCATTTAGTCTGAGTTGCTTACATCTGTACTGGACTACACTTGAAGCAGGGTTTCCTTTTTACTCAAGTGAGATGGATTCCTATACACTCTAACATGTGGAAAGGGGGGCTTCTACTCATGAACAAGTTGTGTCATGAGAATAAATGGCTCATATATGAAGAAGTTATTTTTGATGTGTGTGGTTTGTATTGTAGTATGTATATGTGTGATGTGGTGTTCTACTTGGCGTATGTGTGCTATATGCACACATTTACGTGTTGGTGCACAAACAGTGGGGTCATAGACATGGGAGGCCATTTGTTTTTTTCACCTGGGTGCTAGGATCTGAACTCAGTTCCTCATACTTGTACACCAAATGCTCTTACCAACTGAGCCAGCTCTTCAGCCCCGAGAAAACATTTCTTATATTAGAAACAAACAAGCTTTTCGGTATCTAGCACAGCACAGATACACCCTCTGGTCATCTCCATCTTCTTAATATCCACCTTACAACCACACTCAGCAGTTATCCACAGTTTTCAGCAATCCAGTCAGGACAACAGGAAGTAAGTAATCAGTGATTTGCTAAACTAGCACATACTTTCTGACTATGGTCTTTAGTGTTGTTTTCAGTATTGTTTGGATATTTTGGTCTTATGGTCTCCTGGACATAATGCAGTTAACATATGTTTCTAATCTAAATGGCCACCCTTATCTTTTAAGTACAAATTCATATAGGAATTTCCCCTCTCTTCAACATTTTCAAGAGGACACAGTGCTGGGTAGGAAGAAATGGAGTGAAATGTCCTCTGAAGCTGTTTGCTCATCTTAGACGTAGGGACATCAGCACATTTTCTTAGAAACGAACGGCATGACCAGCGGTCAGTCATGTCTTGGTAAACAGGGAATTTAAAGGTAATTAAAAGAGACAGACTTCAACCACTAGAATGGAAAAATACCCCATTGTCTGCTAATGACCTATTGTCAAGTGCTGGCCTTTGAGTAAGTGATGAAGCCCCACTGAAAGTAAAACAAAAAAACAAAAAACCAAAACAAAACCAAATGACAAGAGTCTTTAAACTGGCCCCACATTCACAAAACCAAGAGGTACAGTGACAGCAACATATGTTGTAAGTTATTCCTTTCTGATCCAAAGGTAACAAAATGGAAGGCAAACTGCCAGCAATAGATAAAGTTAGTTATTATTCATTTTTACTTTAGACATGCCCTGAATTCTTTTTTGTATTATTAAGAAATTTTCTATTCATTTTACATACCAACCAGAGATCCCCCTCTCCTCCCTCTTCCTGACACCGAGCCTCCCCCGACCCAACTTACCCTCCTATTCCCACCTCCTCCAAGGCAAAGCTTCCCATGGGGAGTCAGCAGAGCCTGGTACATTCAGTTAAGTCGAGTCCAAGCTCCGCCCCCCTGCATCAAGGCTGTGCCAGGTGTCCCACCATAGGTAGTGGGCTCTAAAAAGCTCGCTCATGTACCAGGGATGAATCCTGATCCCACTGCTAGGGGACATGCCCTGAATTCTAAGCCACTCAGAGCAACTCTTAGCTGACAATGCAGCAAAACCTGGTAATACTAAGGTTAAATATTTCCTCTTTGTTTAACCAAGAAGGATAGAGTGATACTTTCACACCAAAGGCAGACATCACACTGAGAGGGACACAATTTCGTGCCTTTTCAATTAAAAGTACAAACAAGGGCCAAAGGCTCTGGCCATCCTCATCATTTCTTTTCCACCTATGCTCACAGTGTCTCCCATGATGCTACTGCAGTTGCAGCTGCTGCCTTCTCATCCCCCTCCCCTAACTCTGCCTCTACTCTTCCCCCATTTCCTGCCTCCCAGCTGCCAAGATCTCCTGCTTGCCTGGCCCTCCCCAATTCCCGTTCTCTTATTCCATTAAATGAACTCCTCTTAAGTCCATTTAAAAATTATTTTGTCAAGAAGACCAAACACCTACAAGGAGATTCTTTGTCCCTCAGTGATAATCATAGACACTTGAAAATAGGTCTTTAATTGAATATACAGTTCTCAGAGGTTTCTTCCTGAGTTGAAGTCTAGATGGCTGGTTGGTAGTCACTGACAGTTTAAATTTGCTCTCTCTATTTAATAGTAACATAACTCTTTCATTTGGCTGTTTTCAATAAACTAAAAACACTGGCAGAGACAAATTTTACAAGCTTAAACATTTTTTAAAGCTAATGGATTAAAATTTAAATTATCACAAAATACATTAATTTATAACACTATATGACAATTATGATTGGTTAGCTACTGCCTTTCTCTTGACTGCTTTGCAGAATGGATGGATTTAAATTCAATGGTATTTTAAGTCAGTTGGTTATAAACAGGACAAAGCTCAAAGTGTGTTCAGGCGAGTCAATTTTTGTAACGTTGGTGTGGGGCACTTCAAACTTGAAATGAGCATAAAAGAGTCAAACACATGTGTTACTTTCAGTTTTATGCTCATAAATCAGGACAAGTATACGTAAAAGAAATAAACATGTCCAATGTATTTGAAGTCCTTGAAGTTGTTATGTTGTTTCGAGACCTATCAACAAGACAGCCTTGAGGCTTCCACTTCCTTAAAATGTTTTTACTCACAGAAAAACAACAAAAAGGAAATAGGCAAGGTACACTATGCCCATAAAATTTTACAACATAAAGAAACTGTTTTTTTTTGTTTGTTTGTTTGTTTGTTTTTTTGCTGACAAAGGCAGGTAGGATTATCTGTCTTTGCATCTGTTCACAATGATTCAATACAGCAGGTTAGCTCTAATTACACGTAGGCACAATTGATAGTCCATGTCATTGAATAATCTATGCCATATTATATTATATCATTATAAAGAGGAAGATATGCATGGGTACAAAATAATAATACAGTTTATTGCCAGAATAAACTGCTGTGTGAATGAAGAGGTATGTTTGTTATGCTCATATCATGTATTCTTTCAAATATGTACGAAATCACTTGTGCCAAGCATTTCATAACTGAATCATAAGAGAGTTAGTGTTCCAATATCTGGGGCAGCAATCTTAGATTTTAATGAGAGAATTTGCAGCTGTATAAAATCAGAGATCATAGAAAATACAGTTGCAAGAAAGAACAGATTGGCTGGCAGCTATATCATTTTTCATTTTCTGTAAAAATTAAAGGCATTGGAAGATTGTTTTGAAAAAAATCCGCATTTTCATGTACAATGTTGTGGAGGTAGGCTTTCAGAGCTGACTTACATCTCAATTGACTGTAACCAGAATTACAGAGGTGATAGATTTTGGACTTGGCTGTGCAGAAGAGAAAGATTACATGTACCTAAATATTAGCAATATCTCTAACAAAAAATACTTGATGGGGATAGATACAAAAACATCATACTCATTTTCCATCATTAACTTAGTGGATAAGTTTGAGCTCAGGGCCTGTTGTATGTCAGGCACTGTTCTGTGTCCTGGAGCCGTGATGACAGGCAAAATGGATAGTCTTCATTTTTGTGTAAAGAGTAAGTCCAGTGCCAGTGAATAATCACCTCAGCTCTATATTGTCAGGAAAGGGCGGGGAGGGTGCAATTAGAGAGTTTCATTCTCATTGGTTAATCAATTATAAGTTTGTTGGCTGTTTTGGTTTCTGAGACAAAGTCTCATGTAGTCCAACCCCTGAACTCTCTCAAACAGCTGAGGACAGCCTTGATTTCCTGGTAATCTAGACTTCCGGACATGCCTGACTTCAATTATGGTTTCTTTAAGAAACTAATTGACCTGAAGGAATCACTCTTGGAAAGTTTTCATCAGGCTCAGGTTGTTAGGGGAAAGTTCTGTTTCATACCCAAGTGTAGCAGATCCAAAGACACTTAACGGTGTAACAGTTAAATGACGGTGACAGTAAAAAGTCGTAGTTTGAAGAAAAAACTCACTATGACTATGTCTAAAAGAACACTGAGGAAACGCGAACATTTTAAACTATACAGCGTTAATATTTGCTTCATTTATGAGCAATCATAGGAAAATATAAAACATTTGAGATAAAATGCTTGTTTGTACTTAATACACTTCATATTCCAGTCTGTGGCTGCCTTTCATTTCAGGCAAAACTCACTTTAGTGCTGCCATCTTGTGGCTACCACGACAACTACTATGAATGGTCATCTGTGCTTGGCAAAATGCACCTGTTAGTAATTTCACATTGAATTCCCGAGCCTTTTTTTTTTCCATAATAAAAGCAATTCTGGCATTCACTTATACTTCCATACATGTACTCTCAGTGCTCTGTAGCCTAAAGTAGAATTGCTAATGGAGTGCTAGTCTGGGCTACATAATGAAATGCTGTCTCAAAACTCAGTCTCATCAGCAAGAACAAGACCATACTGATTCAGAATACACATATACACATAATAAAGACAATAGTGGAGAAAGGAAGCCTAGACATACCCTTATAATAAAAAACAGACAACTCATTCCATATGTATATCATTCCAATTTTGATAGACAAGGTTTTCAGTACATCAGAAGTTACAAATGAGTTTCCATAAAGGGAAATACAAAGTAACCACATTTCCCAACCTTCTCTAAAAACAATACTGTTTTTCAATATTTGTGTCTTAAATTCATCTTTCCCTCTAATGAAATGTAATGTAATTTTAAATAGTGTCACTTATTGCAAAAAGAATTAATGCACTTTCCCCAAATACCCCTTTTCAGTGTGTGCATGTGTGTGTATATATAACGCAATGAGTACTACAATATATTTCATTGCGACCAGTATCAATCAATAACTTTTGAAAGGTACTATCAGACTTTGTATTATAGCACATTAGTGTGGTAGGCAAAACTTTAAGAATGGCCTCCAATGATTTCACCTTTCTATAGTCTCTTCCCTTTTGAATGTGAGTGGAACACAAAGATATGACCTATGTCTCCTGTATGTTCTCATATACAGCAAAAGATCTCATTTAGGTGATACTATTCTATTAGTCCTTTAAAAGCAGGTCATCTTCTGGCCTGTAAATGAAGGACATGTCACCAAGCAATGAAGCCTTAACAAGATTTGCTAGCTGGGGTGGGCTATTTGGTGATGCAGCTGCCCTTGAATCACTCATGATTCTGTAAATAATCTCTTACCCATACTTCTGGAAGAAATCCCAATAAACTCTCTGGTTGAATAAGCCCCCCCCCCAATTTGTGTATGCAGGTGATGGTGTTAAAGCTAGAGAAGACCTGTGGGATGGTATGTGGAGAGTCAATAAGAATGGTAGTCCATAGGTAATAGGCTGCAATAAATAGAAACCTCAGTCCCATAACCCTAGGATCTCAATTCTGCTAACATTTTGAATTAACAAGTCAGCAGATATTTCTCCAGGTCAGCGGTTCTCAATATGTGGGTTGGAATCTATTTGGGGTCACATACCAGATATCCTGCATATCAAATATTTACAATACAACACAGTAGCAAAATTAAAGTAAAGAAGTAGCAACAAAAATAATTTTATGGTTGAGGGTCACCACACCATGAGGAACTGCATTAAAGGGTCACAGCATTAGGAAGGTTGAGAAGCACTGCTCCAGGGCCTGGTTAGAGTTCAGCCCATCCTCCATCAGTGCTGTGAGACCATAAGCAGGGAGCTCAGGAGAAGTTGTTTGGAGGCATCTGATACAGAATGATCCATGCTTTTGGTAATTTGTCACATAGCAACAGAGAACATTTGCTGTTTGTTAATATAGTTCATGAAGAGGTGTAAGAAAAAGAAGGACTGAGGATGATGGCATATGCACAAAGCAGAACTCAACAAAATGACCAGTAAAGCGCAGAGACAAACAATAGAAGAATTTGGGCCAGAGAGATGGCTCAATCAGTCTAGGTACTTGTTGCCAAGCCTGAGGACCTGAGTTCCAGCCCCAGAATCCACATGGTGTAAAGAGGAAGTCGATTCCTACATGTCCTCCTCTGACCTCCACATATGCACCATTGCACCACAAGATAGATAAATATAAAATTATTAACAAGAACAGAAAAGGAGCAAGCTAGAGCAGATGCAGGCCTGTCCTTTTGGTTGGTTGAAGCTATGTCCTCCTTATGAAGCAATTGTTTGCATTTTAATTTATTTAATTGATCTTTCCAAGTACTCCTCTGGATGGAAATGTGAGATTGAGATTCAAAATCTTCTGAAGATACGTTGAGAAGAAAAGGATGTTTGGGAAAGAATTGTAAGTCACACATGACCATAATCCTTCTTGGTTAAAAAAAAAAAGATAAAAACAAGTGTTATTGGATTTGAATAAGCATGGATCAAAATTGTGTACAACTTACACCAATAAAGTAGAAGTCACTTCATTCAGATTGCTGTAGACTCACAAATTAAATGATTGAGTCAAGACTAGCAATAGTGGCGAGGGGGCCTGAACTGGCCTACCCCAGTAATCAGATTGCTGAATACCCTAACCGTTATCATAGAGCCTTCACCCAGTAACTGATGGAAGCAGATGCAGAGATCCACAGCCAAGAACCAGGCTGAGCTCTGGGAGTCCAGTCTAAGAGAGGGAAGAGGGCTTGTATGAGTAATGGGCGGGGGTCAGGATCATGATGGGGAAATCTACAGAGACAACTGAACCAAGCTCGTGGAAACTCATGAACTTTAGACCCACAGCAGTGGAAACTGCACTGGACTGGACTAGGCCCTCTGCATATAGGAGACAGCTGTGTAGCTTGATCTGCTTGAGGGGCGCCTGGCAATAGGACCAGGAACCATCCCTGGAGCATGAACTGGCTTTTGGAGCCCATTACTATGGTGGGATGCCTTGCTCATCCTTGATGCAGCGGGGAGGGGCTTGGTCCTGCCTCAGCAGAATGTACCAGGCTTTGCTGACTCCCCAGGGGTGTCGGAGGATGGGATGGGGGATGGGGGTGGGAAGTTGAGGAGGGGGGAGCGGGAGGAAGGATGAGAGGGAGATCTGTGCTTGGTATGTAAAATGAATTTAAAAGATTTAAATACAAAAAGTGATCTAGTCAGTACATTGTTAGATTGGTAGCACCACAGAAAGTGGAAATATTGGAACGCTCTGCTTACTTCGTATGGAAGTAGGTAAAGCATTGTTGGATCCAAAGCAAATAGGCAGAAGTTATCTAATAATGCACAAATGGGAACTCTTCTAAGACTTTGGATAATGAATGTAACCTACTTAAGGAGGCTTCTGAGAAATTAAACCCTTAGCTGCCAGGTCATAAACTGCAAATTTCAGAATAGGCTGTAATTGTTATTGAAACACTGAAGCAGATAAAATCTTCAGTGTGAGGAATGACAAAGAGAGCATGGCTTCCCAAAGTGAGAACTAAGTTGTGCCTATGCTGCACACGGCTCAAAGAGCTAGAAAGCTTATTAAGTTTTTGAAGCCGTTCCTTATAGAATAGCTTCATAGAAATCCATTAATAAACAACCATGAACATTTTCTATTCACTTTAGGATTTTTGTTACAAGGGCCACAGATAATTAATTTAAGAAAGTCAGCAGTGAACCATGCTGTAGTACTGCTCATTAGATTCTTTCCATCTGGTTGTGTTGAAGTGCTTGGTAGAGTCCAAAACAATCCAAATAAGATGACTTTGAACTTGATGGATGGAATGAAATTAAAGCCTGTTATTTGCATAAGAACTTTCCCTCAGGTTTGCTCTTTAACTTTGCCTTAGCTTTCTTGGCTGAAGAAGAGCATTATTTTCTATACAAACAGCACAGGTAAATTTCATGATTTTAAGTAATATAACTAAGATTCCCTTCCTACATTTCTTTTCAGTAGGCTTAGAACATCCCTTTAGTAAGTACTATTAAATAAATACAGATTTTATTTCAACACAAGAAAGGAAGGTAAAATATGAACAAAAGCACATCTAACAAACAACTCATTATGTTCAAAAGACTGATCAGTAAATTAAATTTCTGCACTGGGATGCCTAGAAAATGAATACACTTCCTTTGTTTTTCTAGTGAGTTTAAGGTGTGGCAAGACCACAATTCTCACACATTATTCCTTGATTATAGTTTCCCTTCCCCTTACTTCTCCCAGTTCCTCCCTACCTTCCCTCAAATCCCAATTCACATCAACTATCTTTCAGTCTCTCATTAGAAAAGAAGAGGCTTCTAGGAGATAATACAATAAAACAATATCTTTACTCTTTAACATAAAGCTTTTCAATAGTAAACTATGAAAATAGCAAAACAATGAAAGGAAAATGGTGAAAGCTTTCCTATCCTTTACACGAAAACTCCGGGGGCAAGATTCAGCAGTAATTCCTACACAATATAAAAATTATTGTGCTCCTAGTGGGGTATAGAAATGATCATGTAAGTCATCAGAGTGTGAAAGAAACATTTTTGTGACTGTGAAATACACACACACACACACACACACACACACACACACACACACACACATCTTTAGTAGTTCTAAAAAGCATCATGTTTATTGAAGAATTTACCAGAGAGAAAATAAATTTATGGGTTGGCCCCCCACTGGAATAAATTATTCCTTGTCTTAGAGGGTTAAATACAGCTATAAGCAGCTCTTAATACAAGGGTATGAGGCTTTAGATAAATGATAAAGGAATAGATTTGTTTCTGTACTGAGCTCATGCAGAATTTAATAGTGCATTTAATTTGCAGCAGCATTGCTGAACACAGTGTACATTATGTAAAGCAAAATAAGCCAGGCATAAAAGACAAAAACTATATTACCTCACTTATACGTTGACTCTGAAAAAGTCATTTATGAAAGCAGAGGACAGAAACAGAACAGTGGTTACAGAGGTTGAGGGATGGTAGATAATATAGTGATAAGGAAATATTGGTTAAGAGACAAAAATTTTAGTGTTATTTTTAAACTGAAATTCTTGAGTATGATTTGAAAAATTATCTCAATTTATTTCATGAATAGCCCTTTCTAAAGATGCTGTTTCTTACTTATTTTTAATCTTTTATACCAATTGAAAAAGCCAAATTCCAAATATGTATAATGAAGGAGTTTGAGGAGCTGTGCTGTCTTTATCTAGAATTGCAGATGCTTTTATTCATATACATAAATCTGATAAGATTAAATTATCATGTGATATCTCAAACAGTTTGAAGCATGTGCAAAAGCATTTCAGCTGCATCTGCATGTAAATAATTTAACATAAATATTTTTGTTAAAGAATCGTGACATTGCATCACAATGATATATTTAGATATATTAAAGAAATTATTTAAATTAGATCCAACAGTCTAATAGAAATGTAAAATAGTATTCAAAGCACATAGATAAATGTTTCTGTTTCTTTATGCCACAGCACCTTGCAAAGGCTTGTCTTCAATGTAAAAGGTTGCTTATAGGACAATACCCTGTTAGTATTCAAGTATTTTTTAAGTATTATAAATAAAATATAAATATTTTAAGTATAAATAAATTTTAGGTATTGCTTAAAAGTTATTATTTTACTTTTACCCAAATCTCCAAAATGATCTTATCTTACTACAGATCATGTGCCTTCTAGCAAGTGCTTTGATTTTCCCAGCATTTCAAATATCGATGTCATTTTACTAAAAGGGCTAAAAGATGATAAATTAACTCATGAAACCTTTTAAACATGACAAAAATATTAATATCAAAGCAAAGAATTCATATAATTTTGTAGACAAAGTATTGACAGAAATGCCCATATAAACAAAGAAGCCCACTCATTGTTCACTGAGTGTCCCACATATATAGATAGCAGATTTCTGGAGATTTGTATATAAATAGAGCACAGTCTTTGTCAAGAAGGGGATAAAATATAGCATGAAATCTTAATAATAGAGATCAATATTCATTCAATGACCTGTAGTGTTGTCTTTACAAATTAAGTTCAGAAGAAAGGATGGTAAATACATTTAAGGCAAGCAATTTTAGGGGACTAAGGCAGCAGTCAGCATCTAAGACTATTTACTGAGTTCAATATACACTTTCTATCATGGGACGAGAAAGGAATGAAATGAACTAGTAGAAAGAGCACCTGGTCAAGTCTCAGTCATAAGTATTGATCTCAATGTAATTAATGCAAAGAGACAACTGTGTAGACTTTGTGCTTAAAAAACACAATATCAAGAAAAATGTAGGATTGTTTCTCAACTCCAAAATTGTCAATCATTATGACTTTGCAAATAGTCTAAAGGTTCAACATTAAAAGATAAAGAATTATTTCTTAAGAGCAGTACAGGGAAACATCATTAAATGAACAAAAAAGAAAACTAGTTATGATATTTTATGCATTGTCCATACCATTTGTCCCTGTAAGACCACAGCCTTCAACACAGAAAATTCTGTTAACAGATTAATATTAAATTTGTAATTATTGGGACACCCTAGGATATCAGGAAGTGTCTAATGATATGTATATATATTACTTTCCACGAAGCTGCCATTGTGAAGAAAAAGTAGTGAAATTTTTACAGATTATTAATCTCATGAGAACCCACAAAATTAAAAAATTATTTTTGTATAAAATATTTCTTTCTGATAATGTTACATAGTCATGTGCTTACATAGGAAAAAAATCTCCCAGTAGTTAATGCTGATGTTGGAGAAAACAGTTTTCTAGCTCAACTCAGATTTTGGTACATTCCTTCGGGAAATGGGTTGGGAGTCAATACCAAGTTATTAAGTGGAGCATTCCTTACATAAATCCTGGATCTAATTTAGATCCTGAGATGAAGATTAAACATCCTAGTAACATTAAATATGCTCCTGATTTCATCATAGGATCAATCAGATGACTAGAAAGGCACTGTATAGGAAACAAAGGATACTTTTGTAAATAGTTAAGATTTCATTCCTATTGAGAAAATGCAAAAATCTATAAGTATATATTACATATCAATGACTTACTTAGATAATTGAAATTTTTTCTTGTTCTCTGTGTGCCAAATAGTCCAATTACACAAATTCCCAATTCATTTAATAAAAATAAAATATTCCAAAGTATAAGGTAGAATCCAATCAACTGTGAATTTTGCTCATGGTGAAAATTTGTAAACCACTGATAAACATTGCATATGTTCAATTTGATCAAAACTGACAGAGGAAGAAAACCACATTTGTTGATCAAATGAATTCTTTCAAAGGTAGCAAACTACTACATCTAAAATTAATCACCTTGTGGGCTATATTACTCTCAGTCTGTATGTTTCATATAAATCACCTTGATTTGGCTGTCATTTCTAAAGTGATTTGTTTGGGAGATATCTTAAAAGAAGTGTAAAGGAGAATGAAAGTCAATTTCAACTGACTGGGTTAGACTAGGCTTATGAAACAATAAAATAGATGATGTACTTAAGCATGTGAAATGATGGGCCCTATGATCTGTCAGTATACTTTTTGTTAGACACTTCAGTACTAATGCTGTCCTATAAATATTTAGCTGTAGAATAAAATGAAGAGGGCTTGGAATATATATAACCCAGGGTTTTATAAAGCACAAGCAGATGGGATTTATTTTGAGTGTTCACAAAAGTGAAGAAAATAAAGAAATTCTGTGAAAAAAACCTGGATTTAAACATATGTAAATCACTGATAAATAAAGGCAAAGGAACATTGTAGAATTGCAAGTATTCTCTTTCAAGCTTTCAGCAGTAAAGGAAAATAAGCAATTTTATTAACTATCTTATTTGTTCATGGATAAGCAACATCATATTGCCACGGAAAAGATGATGTAGGCACTTTAAAATCTGAGCTAGAAAAAATCCAAGATAACAATACTTGTTAAAACTTTCAGAAAGAAAATCAAGCCACATTTGACAAATGATTATAGTCATGTCTTGACACAAGTTACTGGGTTTTATACTAGAGGTGTGCATAGATCATCTTTTGTCTAGCTTTTCATAGGTAGAAAAGCATATACATTTCAATCATTACTTACTGTACAAAAGAACAACATGTTTTCATTGTGGCTCTTTTTCTCTTTGTTTTCATGTTTAATTAGCGCACTTTTCATTTTTCCTGCCAACTTCCACCATCCATGCCAGTATCTCATGGTTAGGAGAACGATTGATGGAGCACAGTAAATAACTAAAACATTTAACTCTTTAGTTAATGCTATTAAAACTGAATAGTTTGATGAGTTCATCTTGATTCCCTCTGGCAGTTTCATCCTGATTAAAGTCAGACCGGTACTAGCAAAGTAGTTATCTTTGGAATAGAATAAACGGAAAGTTGCTAGCTTTATGAGATTCTCTTTTTCTTTACTCAGAGACAACATAACTGTTTCTTCAAAAGGAAGCATCAGGTGAGTGCAGGACAGACATTTAAATAACCCATGAACATCATCTTGCACATATTTTAAATATGAATTTCTGCTATTCCTTTGGCATGTATTTTGTGGATATCTCTGGGTCTACTGATTATCTTTTATCTTCTAAATTATAGCTTACTTTAGGTTAGTTATTTACCTCCTAGGTCAATGGATCTCAACTGAGGATGATTTTGCCCATCAGGAGACATTTAACATTGTGTGGAGTGGACATTTTTGCTCAACATGATTGGCAACGCATTGCAAATGGTATCTGTTGGGTATAGGCCAGGAAAGATGTAAACCAAACTATAGTGCACTGCACAAAGACTTACTGACCCCTAAATGTTAGTATATGCTGCTGTTAGGAAGAACTGGTCTAGGAGTTCAAGGACAGCATTGGCCACATATTAAGGCCTTGTCTTAAAAAATTAAAATGAAAAATTTTAAAGGAAAACAAAACAAAGCCTAGACATAGCTCTCTAGTAGAGTGTCTGCTTAAAGTCAAGCCATACTGTAACAGTTCTCATGGACTCTTGGCTTAATCATTGCAAGCTATTATCCTTGATATAGATGTGCTTCCCACTGTGCTATATTCTTCCTTCATCCTCCTTCCACATCACTCTCCTCTGTCTGTCTGTTTTCTTTTTTGGATTCCTCCCTGTATCCCTAGCAAATATGAAAAAACCTGAAACATGCTCTCTCTCTTTATGTGATATCTTATATATGCCTGTGTTAATTCCCAAAGAATGTAGTTGGGGCATCAAAATGGAATTGATTATCTCAATATATTACTTAAAATTTTGTCTTTGGACTTGTATTTCCACCTATTACTGTATGGTTGACTGAGAGTACATTGTATTATCAGTTATGAGTAATAGCATAAAAATAGATTGTTTTTTACTTATGTGATTCTAAAGGCAAGAAATAATCTCTCCTTCTAATGAATTCTCCTCACAGGGTCCCATTCACATGGTTCTTCTCATAGCTCCTCTTGTATTGACTTTATGCTCCAATATATATGTTAGACACCCAAGAAATATAGTACATGCAACATACCCCACACAGTAATAGGTAAAAGTAAAAATCATAAGAAAATTTAAACAATATATTGAGAGAATATACTCCATTCTGATGCCCCCACCACATGCTTCTGGCAATAAACATATGCAGATGTAAGACATCACATTAGATGCTTAAAATACTTTCATTAGTATTTGATAGGGTAAATCTACTTAATTTTAAAAAAGAAAACATGAAATATGAGTATCTCTTTTTGAAATATTAATATGTATGAGCATTTTCTATGCTGCTGAATATGTAACTGATCATTTATAGCAGTCATTGGATTAAAGTCAGTAGGTAGAAATAGACATTCTTGAAATGTTCTTTTTTATGTAAGAATATATAATGGCTATTAAAATTATCTTCCTTTTGAAAGCCTAGCTTATAATTTACCACATTTTGGAGATGAGTGGATTGCTCTTTTTAACAGTTGAGCTAAATATAGGCAAAGTATAAAAATACTTCTGAAGTCAAAATTGATAGCTATTTCTCCAGAGAGGAGTACTTTATGAAAATGAAGATAATAACGTATAGAAAATGTAAAACTTCTCTTTGAGAAGATCTAGAATCTTCACTTTTCTATCAAGGCAGGAAATTAAAGCATTAATATTGTTCTATAATATCACCCCTGCTTCTAAAGTTTAAAGAATTTTAAGCTATGAGCAATTCTATCAATAAGATGTATAGATGTTATTTTTTTCAACAAGCAATAGATGCCAGGCAAAACAAATTGTATGAAATAATCTGTTCTTTCATACCAATATATTTAGAAATCATTTGTTTGTTTTAAATGTGAAAAATACAATCAATCAAAAGAATCCAAACCATGTCTCATTTTATGGTTATAGATAAATACTATATTCCTAACAAAGCCAAGCAAACTGTTGGAACTCAGTAAATATATGTTGAATGAAGGAACTATTGAACAGCTGCTATTCAGTTAAAAATATATAGGGGACTAAAAGAAAGAAAATAGAAATTAGTTTTAAAAAATTTTTGATCAATGCAGTTTTAATTGCTGAAAAATATCTAGTAGACAGCTGATAGAATTATGGCTAGTTTTAATTTAAACATGTTAAATATAGAAACTTTACCTTTATCTTTTTAGTTACAAGGACTACAAGTACACTTCATTAATAATTATAAAGTGACTGTTTTAATAAGAAAGTAAGAAAAAAGATTTTCAAAAAGTAAATGTTTTAAAACTTGTGAAAGACTCTGAGCTGGTAAAACATAAAAGGTTAAATGTGATTCAGGCAGGTACACTTTAGTTTTAATGCAGAAATCCTTTCTAACTTACATTTTGTATCTGTCTGTGACATGAGCAAATAAGCCTGATTCCTATGTCCAGTAGGTCACAACACTCCTAATAACTCATCACTTTTAATAGCATCAGTGACTGAGATTTCCATTTTCCCTCAGTCCTGCATACAAGGGTGATGAATACATGCTCATTTCTAGCTCAAAAATGTTGTTTGCAATTGATTTGTATATGATTAGTTTTTCACAGCTGACTACCCACATTTTCTGAGTCAGATAGAAAGAAGTGCTGTAATATTTATTCAAATGATAATTCCTATCACTGTGCTGATATGACTTAATTCTTCAAGGTATTGAACCACTTCTAGCCTCAATTTCTTCTTGTTTAAAATGGAGTTAGAGGGCTGGAGAGATGGCTCAGAGGTTAAGAGCCCTGACTGCTCTTCCAGGGGTCCTGAGTTCAATTCCCAGCAACCACATGGTGGCTCACAATCATCTGTAATGAGATCTGGTGCCCTCTTCTGGCCTGCAGGGGTATGTGCAGATAGAACACGGTATACATAAATAAATGAATAAATGAATATTTAAAAAAAAATAAAATAAAATGGAGTTAGTACTAATGTTAGTGTCAGAGGGTACGAAAGTTGATAATGATAAATAATAAAATAACTATTACAATCATTGTAACTGTGATGACGAAATAAAAATATTGATATTCACTAAAAGGCATTATGGTTTAAATAGTCTCCTATAGGCTTATACTTGAATGCTTGTTTCCACTTTATGTTGTCATTTTGGGAGGCTGTAGAACTTTGACAGGCTGAGTGATGAAAGCAGGCCACCCGTCGCGAGCTTTGAATGTCACTCGATTCTCTTTACAACTCAATTTTTGTGCATCCTCGTCTGTGCCTTATAAATATCCATTATATCCTGCTCCCACTGCCGTGAGCTCCATCATGCCCTCCTGCCAAGACTGACCAAAAGATCTCTGAAACCATGAACCAAAACAAATTTTACTCAATGAGGTGACTTTGTTAGGTATTCTGCAAAAGCTATCCAAAAGTTACTATTATAAAGAGGGTTCCAGTTTGATGAGTTAACTTCCCTATAATAGCAGGCTGTGTAGTGTGCCATAACTGATATTAGCTTATGTGGCAAGCTGTATATTTTTCTTAACGTCTTAAACTTATTCATGATCCTCAATGTGTTCCCTAGCACTGTGTTAAACTATTAATACTTTTGTTAGAAGATGGATTATGCAAGCATTGTATATTTATTGCTTTAGCCTGTATTAACAGCATTCTAAATTTCTAATGTCAATTTCCTGCTAAATATCAAATAATAAAGCTGCATATTATATTCCCTCTAAAAAGCTTACTGCTTAATTCTTAATTTACTCAGTAAACAAAACATGAATCCCTTACACCTTATTTATTTCCTATGATGTTTTAAATTCAAATTGTCTCGTTGTATTGTATTTTTATATAAAAATTCTTGTTAGACATAAATTTGATATAAAAGAAATGATGTTGAAGAAATAAGAAATATGTAGAGGAATATTGACTCAAACAGATGGCAGACAATCAAAATAATACAGTTGCAGCTTTACTTTTCGCTTGTTATATTCCAGAGACGAAGAGAAATGATGGAAGGCAAAGTAGAAAAGCCATCACAGTGCTAGCAACTTCCTTGTGTTAAATGCACAGTTCTTGCCCTAGATGTTTAGAGTAGGAAAGGGCTGGGTTGTGAATTGGAAGCACTACCAACCATCCACATCCAGATTTCCCAAAAGTTAAAAAAAAAATGTCATGACAATCTTTAGTGCTACAAGGGAAGGGCAATCTTTCTGGGGATGCTGCTCAGATATGTTGACCAAAATAATTCTTCACCCAGGAAACAGACTTTCCAAAATAGTGGTAGACACAACAGATGCTTAGGCAGAGATTGTACAGAAATCTCAGCATTGCTGTTCTATTATTCAAATATATTTTTAAATTAAGCATGTCTGCAGACCTGTCAAATTGATAGCGTTTACAAATATTGAATTTTTTAAATGATGAGTTATCTCAAAAATGACAGGCAATGTTCTCAGTAATAGCCACAGACAACTTCAGTTAAAAAAATTACTTTGCCATAAACTAAATTTAACTTATCACATTGTCATTCTAGTCTAACTACGAGCTTACTAACATCGAGATTATTGTTGTATTAAAATTAGAGCAAATATTCATGGCCTGATTTTGCATTCTTTCGGCTGCAATGAGTCAGTTTATGAGTTACAAACCCCATGATCTCTCCTATTTAAAGGACATGGTTCTGCCTTTGTATTGTATCCCATGGGCAGGCAAGTCTGGACAATTTTATCTTCAGTCAAGACTCTTAGCTGGCTAAATTGTACTGGTAAATACTACCAAGTTTGATTTGCTAATGTTTTTGAGGCTGACTAGATGGCTCACTGACTAAAAGCGCTTGCCATCAAACTTGATGACCAGAGTTCAACCCTTGGAACTCACATGGTGGAAAAAGAGAGCTGATGTCAGCAAGTTGTCCTCTGACCTCCACATGTGCACCATGGTCCACATGCATACACAGATACTCACATAAACACATTAAAATGGAAGGGTTTATTAAGTTGAACTTTTTGGTGCATTCCTTCAGTACTATCTATTTGATTTTAGGAGTTAGAAGCCAAACATAACAAGACCCTGCCTCTACCAGAGTATGGTAGTAATTTCATCACTCAAGAGGTTTGCAGCAGGAGGATAGCTCAAATGCAAGGCAACCTTGGGGTTACATAGTAAGTATCTCACCAGCCAGGACTACAATGTGAGATCCTGTCAAAATATGGAGAAAAAAAACTGTTTCAACAAAATAAAGCAAAACAATCCAGTTTTTTTTTATTAGTTTAGAGTAAAATTTGTCCATACCATTGTAGTTTGAAGAACTCTGTTCATGTTATTCTGGAAATCAGGTAAGTGGAATGTCAGTTACAATGGATTGTATTAGACTGAAATTGCATTTTCTATTCAAATTAAGTACAGCTTTTTGAATCATACTGATTACCCTAGAAGATAAGTCTGCATAGGAAGATGTTGGTGGTAATAAAACAGGACATAATCCAGTTGTGTGGTAGTTTTTTGAAAGTTCATCTGTCCTGTCCTGAGCTTATGGGAGATCATAGACTCTAGACCAACAACTGAGGATCCTACATGGGACTGACCTAGGCCCTCTGCATGTGGGAGACAGTTGTGTAGCTTGGTCTGTTTGTGGGGCCCCTAGCAGTGGGACTGGGATCTGTCTCTGGTGAGTGAGCTGGCTTTTTGGAACCTGTTCACTATGGTAAGATGCCTCGCTCAGCCTTGATGCAGGGGGGAGGAGCTTAGTCCTGCCTCAACTTGATATGCCATGCGTTGTTGACTCCCATGGATGGCGTTACCCTTTCTGAGTAGTGGATGGGAGGCAGGTAGAAAGGAGGTGGGTGGAGGGAACAGGAGGAGAGGAGGGAGGGGAAACTGTGGTTGGTATGTAAAATAAATAAAGAATTAATGAGAAGTTCATCCATCTAAACTATCAAAACTATTTGTAAAAATGAGCAATTGTATAGATCTTCCCTTTTTCATTCCCTACTACAAACCAGTTGTCAAAAGCTCCATTTGCCTCTGGTTTAGAGACAGTAAACTCTGCTAGTGTAAACACGACTTGCTTCAGACAAAACACTGCTTTTGCTCTGATTCTCAAAGGCTGTGCATGATTCCCTTCCTCTTCAGATTACTGCTTTCTTCTCTAATTATTATCGTGATAAAAAACAAAGATCTTTTTCTGTTTTCAGTCAATTGAGTGGAAAAGTCCATGCTTCAGAGAAATAGCTGAAAGATGAAGTGTTCTTGCATTCAGATGCACTGTTTTCAGAAATGCTCAATCAACTTTCTGACAACCACAATCTTCTAATGAGAGTGGAAATGAAAATTTCATGGTTTGTCTCATAACGCATTAATAGAGATTTTTAAAAAAAATCTGCCCTCTGTCTGTTTTATAGCTTTGCACTATAAAAGTTATGTTATGGAAAACAACAGTTGTTTAATTATCGATATTGTTTTCTTTTATTTGTTAGAGGCAGTATCACACCAAGTAGTCTAGGGTGGCTTGCTATGTAGCTGAGTCTGGCCTCTGAATTGAAGTCGTCCTGTCTTTCTCCTTTCAACTATCGGGAATACCAGAATGTACTCATACATTTGGTGCTGTGTGCCATTTTAACGAATGTTTATTTTGTAGTAAAGGTTTACTGTGGGGATGTGAGATCAAGTAATCATGCTTCAGTGAAACTTCAGTAGGAAAAAATACGTAAGTGGGCAGTTGGCAGCCAAATGCATAGTGTGATGGAGATACATCTCACTGAGACTCAGTCATTATTTTTAAAGCTTATAATAGGTCAAATCTGTAGGATGATCAAGAATGGATTAGAAAAGAGGACTTAAGATGATAGTCTTTTCTATTATTTCATCCATTCAGTGTTAGGTCTTTCCATGTAATGAGTTGACTTAAAGATGAAAAATTCATCCATATTTCTATAAGTAGAAATGAAAGAAAAATCTACTAAAACTTAATTTTTACTCTTCAGTTTATTGCTTAATTTTCCTAATTTTAGAGAAGCTTTCACCATTTCAGAATAATAAGATCATTTTCTAGGTGTATGTGTTGCAAGTACTACCTGGATACCTGGGCTGAAACAACTTTCTAATTGTTAAACCTGACTGTCAAATTATAAAGTGCTGCTTCAACATGCCATAGTCACTTATGTATCTTTATAATAGCAAAAAGCAAACCTATTTTTATTTTCTTATTTCTTTGACTCTGTTATTTTCTCCTTCCCTTTCCTCCCTTCAAACTCTTCCATATACCTCTCCTTGCTCTCTTTCAAATTCATGAGAACTAAGAGCACCAGAAGCCCGTGGCTAAAGCTTTGGTATAGTATTTTCCTACAAAGCTTGTGACTTTCAGGTCAACCATTTTTTATAGTGCTGTACTTTACACTATGGCTGACTTAACATTTTGCAGTCATCCTACAGAGAATGCCAGTAAAGTTCAGGAGCACATTACAAAATGAGAAAAGCTCAAGGCAATAAACTGACAAGTCAGAAAGCAAGTATTTGTAAATTTAATAAATTAATTTGTACATTAAGAAACAGTAAGGCAGAAGAGTCTCCACTGTAATTTATATTTCTCTATGAACTGACTACCTTACTTAGTTGACTACAAGTGTTATGTTTTTCCAACTTTAAGTTACTCTGGGAAGCTGATGATGTAGTTTAGTGGCTGGGTGCTTGTTCAGCCGGCCTCATGCACTGAGCTCTACCCCAACGCCAGGAGAAAATATTGTAATTGAAGTTATACTACAAGTGTTTATAGATCCTATCAATTGTCTTTATAAGTTAGGCAAACCTAGTCTTAACTGTCAGCAATATAATATGAAAATATGCTAGTCACCAATTCATTACAGTTAAAACGTTAAAAAGAAAACAAAATTAAGTGACATTTTATAAGCAATATCTTACTAAATGCTAAGGTAGAGGTCACAAGACATTCAAACCAGGTTTGGTGGTATACACCTGCAATTCCTAGACTTATGGCCCATGCAGCAGGACCTGGTGTTAAAGGCCAGCCTGGGCTACATAATGAGACCCTGTCTCAAAAGAAAAAATATTAAAAGTCTCAAATGTATGAAAGTTCATACAATGTTTGAAATGGGAATAGATTATTAAATAACGAATGGTACCCACAATTAATTGTGAAAGTACAAACATTATTGCATTATGAACTAGTCTTCAAGAAAATTTTTTAAACAAGATTCCTGAAAATTGTTTTCTATATGTATTCTCTATTTTATGTCTTTTGACATATACTAAGTAACTGTTCTGTATAGCATTTTTTTTTTCAAGACAGGGTTTCTCTGTGTAGCTTTGCGCCTTTCCTGGAACTCACTCTGTAGCCAAGGCTGGCCTTGAACTCACAGAGGTCTGCCTTCCTCTGCCTCCCGAGTGCTGGGATTAAAGGCGTGTGCCACCACTGCCCGGCTTCTGTATAGCATTTTCAAAGTGAGTTTTAAACTCTTATTGAAAGAAAGCATAGTTGGTGTAAAACACAGGAATAGTCTTTTAAATTTGCAAAGAATCTTCTGAATTTGAATGTAATAAAGGCAATGCTACTAGCTAGTTTGACTATAATTTTCAAAGTGATGACCACTTCATCCACTGACTTTACATACAATATTTTACATACAATTTTTAACTTAAGAAGAGCTTAGGCTATAGAAATTACAGTGATTAAAATAATACAAACTGTCCTCATTTTTTTCCAAAGTTAGAGTAATGTGAACCTTTTATGTTTTTATTACATTATTTTTTTTTGGTATGTGAAACATTGTATCACAAAAGCACAACAGATATATAATATATTTATTTTGTTATGTTCCTCAGTGACAAAAATCTGTTTTGTAATCTTCCTTAAATGCAACAATAAAATTTGTTTGAATGAAATATACAAATATACTGGCTAGAAGTAATATTGGCCAAATTTACCTTCCTTTCTATTTTTGCCCACTTGCCAAGGTACTTAAACTATTTTAAACTGTCGATATTTTTTAAAGTTATGTTTAAAAATAACTTCACAAAACATTCTTTTCATCAAAAATAACAACCTTACCCACTCCAATAGGCTTGCAGAAATAATTCACCAAGAACATTCTCATCTGAAAACTCCAGCCTCTACTGCAGAACAGTCTAATAATATACCATCAAAAGTTACCCGTAGAAACCCCTTGAAAGCAAAAGTAGAATGTACTTCTCATTGAAGGAAAATAGTTCCAAATGTGTATGGGCTTAGTAGTGGAGAATGCACTACATTCTTTGTGTTTTTCTATTTGCTCATGAAAGAAATGGTCTAGGAATAGATAGCTCATGGAGAACTATTTCTGAAATGTGCTATAAAATAAAGAAGATAAAATAATTTCTTTAGTTCAAGAATTCTTGTATCTCCATATGGTCATTAGTTTAAGTGATTTTATGATTAAATAATTCTTCTTAATCATGCCTAAGACAATGAGAAACTGAGTTTAGTGTTGAGTACCAATAGGAAAAGTTTGTCATAAAAGTTAGCAAGATGCTCTTCATTTGTATTATTGCTTTAACAGGAATTTGCTCATAATCACAACTGCCTTTAATGAGGTCTTCATGATATGAAATTTCCCGGACTTGACTATGGCATTTTTAAAAGAGGGAAAACAAAGGTTATGCATTTTAACCAGTGTAAAACAAATGTACAGTATTAGAGAGATATTTTACATCTAATCAATCTAGGAATGAACAGTCTCCCTGGTTCCTAGTTATGTTAATGTCAAACTTGTTTCTATTGGGCAAAACAATCTAATCCTTGAGTGGTGTGTCAGCACAACAGTAACAGTAAGTTAGAACTTCATTGACAAGTTCATTATTCCTATATTGAGCCCTATAAGATGTCCTAAATGCAGAAGGACTGGTTCAGTGGCAGGATTCTTCTTCAACTGACAGTTTGAAATGAGCAGTATAATCACATCTTCCTTGTAGACTGTGTAGCAATGATAATTAACTATCTTTCTTGTGGAATGAAGAGACTTAATTAGCCCACAGCATTTAAAAACTCTTAAGAGTTTCTTGTTAACGGGTCCACCAATACAACATAGTATATATTAATGATAAAATGAACGGTATTTATAATATAAATGAATGATGCACACCATAACTTTTTAAGGACATTTTTATAACCTTCAGAAAAAATATCAGATTCAGAAGTCAATGGAATATCATGATTATAATATAAAAACTATATTATTGTTCTTCTAGTATTCTTTCTACTACACTAAACTTCATCTTGATATTAACTGATATATTTTGTTTATTATTTTACATCTAGGTATGGACTTATATGAAAGTTTTACCTGACTAGCCGTGAAGTAAAAATATACAGCTGAAGTTTTTTTATTAAAGGACCTATTTCGAGTTAAACTTTTAAAACAACAAATTCATCTATACCAGTTATTTTGGAAAGTATCTCATTGTAATGTTTTTCTATAAAGACATATTTTTGAAACACTATAGTAAGAAACACAATCCTCCCACTACCAATCCTGTTTTCGTAATTTGGTATTTTGATGAAAATGCTGTAATACTTTATATGTCAAAAGTGCTTTTCCACTTATTCTTAGTGTGTTTTTAAAATAGCCTCACAAAAATGGCAATTATTTGACTGCTTTCCATTATATAAATATTTCCCCTTCCAAGAAATGCCCAAGAATATCAAGGTAATTGAAATAAAAGTATGTTTTAAAATTTCAAGACTGTAAAATAACAAGTATTTTCTGCAACTACATTCTGACTTGTAAGAAGAAATTAAAGTGTACTATAGAGCACACACTTGTCTCATTGCTGAAGATGAAATCCATGGTGATCTCCCCAGGAACTAGGCAACATCTAACCCTGCTAAGCATTCTTTCTCTTTGTGAAAAACATGGAATTTCAGGACAGGAAATAACTGTGTAAATAATGTAGTCTTTGGACTCTGATCTCCCACTTAACTGTCAGCCAAAAGTTCTTAAGCAACTTTTCCATCAGTTAGTGAAATCTCTAGTTTGAGGAAGCATCTAATTTTATGAAGTGTGGGAAGGGAACACAACACCAAACACACTTGGCTATTTCAGCAGCTTTCTAAGATAAAACTGATGCCCAAATATAAAACCACTAACCTAATAAATACTTATGATAACTGAAATATTATGAAATTTGCTGATTCGTTCATCTGAAAGGATCCTTAATACAAAGCTGCTTGATTAAGTTATCAAAAGGTATAGGATTTGCATTAATAAATGTGTTTTCACTTTTTTTAGGAAAAGAATTGGGGCTTATCAATTAGGAGACATTTTTGATAGAATGTTGGCATTTTAAAAGATAATTTCATAAAAATTTAAATGTAAAAAAGTATAATTCTCAGAAGTCAAATAGTTTAACACACAACAAATTCTTTTACTAGGTTCCCATTGCCTGAGACTCCTAAAATCCTAGTCTTTGCCAAAGCCTAAATTGGATGGATGCTGAGGCTCTGTTTCTCCCTTCCCATTTCCCCAGAATGAGACTTTGGCTTATATTTGCTAGGGATTTTTTTCAGTGCAGGAAAGAAGATTTTGAAGTCCTTCTGTGGCATTCAGAGACATTTGTATGTGAGAGTGTTCTCCGTAGTTAAGTGATATACTGGCAAAATTGAATAATAGTGTGAAGATAAATCATCTCTATCTTAACCTATCATGTTCTTTTCTGTTTCAGCATGTGTTATAAGAAACGTCACAAACAGAATATTTGTCTTCTTCATGTGCCATAACCACTGATGGATTAAAACTTATTTAAAATACAACCTGGCTTTCCCAACCTGAAGTGTTTCATCAGATTTCCAAGAGTGATGTAGTGCTGTGACATCTCCATTGTGCTTGGTCTGACTAGGATCAATCACAATTACATCTCACATTATTAGATTCTCATCAGTAACATATGCAATAAGCGCCACTGCTTGGGCTATCAGCATGGCTATCTATATTTCAATTTGGCAGAAATTGGAGCTTCTAGGGAAAATTATTTCCTTTTCCCCAATAAGTACAAGCATTAACCTATTTCATTTCTTATAGGAAAACAAACTTAAGGAGGAAACTTAGAATGAATTCTCTGATTCACAGGTATTTTACAGATTGCAGAGCCATGATGAGAAGATTCTGGGGGTTAGGAGGATATTACGGAAAGGGGAAGAATGGAGAAGAAACAGGTCTTATCTCTAAATGATCTGTAGATCCTTTTTCCTCCCTCCTAGCTAAACAAAAAAGCATATAATTATTTTTATGAGGAATAATAAGAATCATTTCTATAAAACTTAAGCAGCAGAAAGCACAAAATATGCTTCTTTCTTTTCTCTCATTTTTTTGGTCATGATGGGGCTTGAGCTCAGGGCCATGGGCATGCTATACAGTACTACTGTACCACTGAGCTATGCTTGTAGCCCAAAACATTCCTTCTAGAGATAGAAAAAAAAATCTCAATATAATTTCCAGGACAGACAGCCTCGTTTTATTTTACACTTTAAAATTTACATATATTTCTACATAAACATGCAAACATATATATGCATGTAACAATAATAACCAAAGGCAATGAGGCTATCAACTTGATAGTGGGGGAGACATGTTAAGGGAGGGTAGTTGCCAGGGGATAAAGTGACAGTGAAACTGATGGAATTCTTTTTCAATTAAAAATATATTTAAAAAGAGCAGCATATTAAACAGCATAAAAAGCCCATTTATATTTGCAAATATCATTGGTAAATAAGTGCTTCCTTGACTTAATAATTGTTTCATAATTAGTTCAATATCTACATAAAATAATACTACTCTCTAAAATTTTATCAAAACAGCTGTAATTGGCAGAAAAACATTATTTCAATCTATGCAAAGTAACCTCATCCATAGTTTAAGGGCTGTCTTACATTATCTTTCTTCCACTAGTGCTTTTAATATTTACTTCCTTCGGTTTCCATGTATTCATTTATTGTTTCATTTATTAAAAATAAAATTTTTAGTTCATTAAATGAATTCCCTAATGTTTAAAATCATTTGTCTCAATGCAAGTAATATATTAATAGCAAGTATGCATGCTAAAAAGTAGAATTTTATAGGTAGACAATATTTATTAAAAATAAGCTTTAATTTGAATTTTTTAAGAACTCAAAATGAAAAAATACTATATATTAAAAATAAAATACTCATGTGTCATTTATTTGAAATTTTATTGAATTGGATTTTCTTTCTTTTGCTATAGCATATTTGGCTGTAAAAATGTGTATTTAAAGCATTTGAACACTCAAAAATAAATTTTAACATTCTGGGGGTGTAAATATATAGGAATATGGAATATAATGTGAAATATATTTCTCAATAGAGAGCTCTCATGTATTCTAAGAGGTATAAAAACACAAAAACCAATAAGATTAGTCCCTTTTTAAAGAATAGGCCCTATAGTAAGAAAAAGACCTACTAGTTAAGATTTAGTCATTAAAAAGTAGGTTGGGATAGTAGATAAAGGCACCTGCTGATGAGCTTAATGACGCGAGTTCAACTCCCTGGGCCCACATGGCAGAAAGAGAGAACCAAGACCCCAAAGTTGTCTTGTGACACCTCCCATATGGCATCCTATTTGTAAAACAGAAGAGGCAAGAAGATTTCCACGACCTTCATCCTATTTTTTAAAGCCAGGGGACAAAATGTCCCATGTGAAAGTTGCCTAGACTAAAAGGAAAATGTCATTAAGGACAGGAAGATGCCAAGGGAAATTTGCACATATGATAGATTAACCCTTATCTTCCTACCCTGTTTGTTACCCAGCCAATGACAAGAGCCCAAGTTATTCAGCCTTATCACATTTACAATTTGCTCCTTTC
Source organism: Peromyscus melanophrys (assembly GCA_902168415.1). Classification (NCBI taxonomy): domain Eukaryota; kingdom Metazoa; phylum Chordata; class Mammalia; order Rodentia; family Cricetidae; genus Peromyscus; species Peromyscus melanophrys. The sequence continues at coordinate 79,306 of CABHPR010149237.1, read as the reverse complement.
CCCCCAGGAGAATAGCATAGATATTCAATTCTTGCTGTATTTTGAGGTCTTAATTTTCTCACATACATATCAGGTAAAACACTTATCTCCTGTCAGTTTTTATTCATGTTAATCTAATGAAAGGAGTAATATAGTCTGTGATTTAAAAAGGGCTAAATTCGTAATTGCTTAATCATCTACAAGTCTCTTATTTATTTTATTTCTGTGTTTAGTTATAATTTATTTTTGCAGAATAAGGGATAAAGCTCAGGGACTTAGCATGCAATTTTGTACAAAATATTTTGTAGTTCTCAAGAGTATTTTAAATTAAATATTTAGTTAATATTAAAAAGAATGGGTTTTACTATAATTTTAAATACACATATGTTATTTGAGGGAGACAGATTTCACTACATTTCCCAGGCTTAAACTTCTGTGCTTAAGATTACTTCCCAGGTAAGCATTCTGTGTTGCTGGGACTATATGTATTCACTAACATGCCCAGTTTTTAATCTATTGAAAGTTTGGTGTTTTGTTGATGATGTCTAGGAGATTCTTGGTGAAATCAAGAAAGACATTTCATTTGTTAGGTGACTACAAGGCCCCTATTATTTTTTAGTTAGAGTTTGGCTATATAGCTAAGACCTCGCAGTCCTTCTGTCTCTGTCTCTCAGGTGCTGAGATCACAGAAGGGTGCTACCTAGGCCCTACTCAAACATAAGCTCTTTTTATTGTCAGATTAAGTATCAATAGAATTTTATTAACTGAGTTCATGTTTTTCATTTAGCTACTTAATGAAAATGAAATATATTAAGGCTAACATTTTCTTATATTTTTGGTTGTGAGCCTAGCCTTTAATGGCTGAGCTATCCCTCCAGCCCAAGGCCAACATTTTCTAAGTGATGTGGAAGAAGCTTCTAAATTGAGACTTCTGAGACAATGATCTGCAGGATATGAAACAAGTATGGGAAAGAAATGTAATTATCTGTCCTATTTTTGGCAAAAGTAACACTATTTTCTAACAAGATGTAGGAAGAAAAAGGATTCAATCAAAATGTCTGTAGTCAGATTGCTCCAAGTAACCAAGTGAGATTGTGTAGAATTTTTCATCTATTTTTAATAACAAGGAATATTTTTGTGCTTATACACTTTCATCTTGTTCTATTATATAGTGCAGAATAGTTGGTGCTGAGAATGAAATTTCTCACAATTATTCAACTATGAGTTTATTACCTATCATGAGAAATGCTAGTATAGTATTTATAAAAAAAAAAAAAACCTCTAGTTTTATTTCGTAGATACAGTATAGGAACAACAGGCAGCAGCTGGTATAATGCTCACGTCCATATTTCTTTGAAGTTCAGATATACTTGATTTTGCTTTTAATGTCTACCATGAATAGCATATGAAACACTATCTCAGAGTCATCATCTTGCTAAACCACAATAATGCAGAGTGTCAAGATTTATGTTTGGTGGATGGTACAGAATTTAAAAGTCTGAAAATGTGAGTTCTAGAAGTACTTCTGTTTAAACAATTGGTATGTCATTCCGCTATAGCACAATAACCCACCTACAGAGTGTATAGAATAATCATCCTACAAATTTCAAAATATTGTTGGAAGGCTTGAATGAACTAACGTTAATGACATCATTCACTATAAAGTATCTGGTCTAGTGTGCATTTTAACTTAAGAACATTAGCTGTGATTATACATCACAACCACAAGGCTTAAAATTTTTAGATTTATAATTTGTAAAATTTGCGTAAAATTGGACAGGGACACAATAAGAAACCTGCCTGAAATGGAGAGGTACATTTTCTTTTAATTTCCTTATTGAAGTAAGTAAGAATTCTAAATTTTTGAAAAGGATTCATTCTTTCAAATCACGAGTATGATGTCAGAATTTTCCAGAGGAAAAAACTTTCTGTTAACATGAGAAATGGTAAGCATGTAATATTTCAAATTCTAACATTTAGGTTGTATAGTTACCATAGAAACACAGTTTCAAACACTGGCTCACTAGAAGCCATATGTTATTATTCATTTTTCCTATGGATTTTATTAGTAGAATATCCTGGAAAACTGGATTATGATATTTCTGAAAAAAAAAATATATATATATATATATATATATATATATATATATATATATATTGAAGATTTGGGCCAGGATTTGTTTATAGAGTTGTTTCATTTAACAAACAGTGGTTTCTAAGTTTAAAATGCCTCCATACTTCCCTGTCCTGGAGCACACTGTTTGGACAAATGCATGACTCAGGGCACAGTTCTCTTCTATGCTTACTGTCCATGACATCATTCACCCTAAACCCGAGTTAGCCAATGGCTGATATATTTTTCTTGTTAGAATACAGGATACTGGATTATTAATATAATTTCAGGGAGTTGATATCATATAAAAATAAAATTGTAGGATTCCTTTGAGTTGAGTGGGCTAACAATTCTTCAGACAACTGTGGTTATTGACAGGACCAATGACATGAGCTTGTTGTGGGATCCACATAATAAAAGAAGAGAATGAACTCCTGCATGTTGTCCTCTGACCTCTACATATGACAAGTGTGCACCCTACACATATAAATAAATAAATATACTAAATAAAAAATTCAGAACTATTTGCTATTTGTTTTTTTAACTTTTCCTTATTCTTGATAATTTTATGCATGCATATAATGAGATATTATCACATGTACTCCATCACTTCCCCCCAACTCCTTCCATATTCCCCCAATACATCTCTCTTCCAACCTCAAGTCTTCTCTCTCTCTCTCTCTCTCTCTCTCTCTCTCTCTCTCCTTTCTTTTTAATAGCTGACAAATTCAAGTTAGTGTTTTCTATATGCACATGGATGTGGGCATATCCACTGGAGTGTGGGAATCCTATCAATGGTCACATCCTTAAAAACAATGATTTTTCTATTCTTCAGTAACAGTGCACTGCCTGCCAAAAGCTCTCCAGTAAGGGGTGGGGCCTGGAGTTCTAGTCTATCTATGCTAGAATTTCTGTTGGCTTGATCTTGTGTAGGTCTTGTACAAGTAACTGCAATGAAAAAGAGTTTCTAATGTTTCAAAATATCACTTACTATTCCCCCTGCTTATAAATAATATGAATGTTTACTGTAAACAGCTTGAAAAAATGAAAATGTTGCAACAGTCCCATCATCTAAACACCCATGTATGACAACTATTAATTGTGTATGTTTTTTTGCATGTCTTAAATGGAGTAGTTCTCACATCCATATTTTCATACTTAAACTCTAAATTTAGTATTGAAATTAAAACTTCAAACCATCACATGATATTACATATAATATAATAAATACAACAGGACTTGAGAAAATCAAATGTAGGTCACAGGTGCAGCTCAGTGGTAGAACATTTATTTTCCATATGCAGACCACTTAGTACATCTCTCTAGCAACACACACACACACACACACACACACACACACACACACACACACACAC